>JACDOX010000005.1:3437506-3530406 GCA_014549065.1 Cardinalis cardinalis | reverse complement strand
AAAAAAAAAAAAAAAAACACTCAAAAATAAACACAGTGAGTGGGAACTGAAAGATCTGCAAGGTAAGATCTGGACAAGTTTTATTCACTCGGGACAGGTTTTATTSACCTAGAAGAACGAAACCAAAGCAGTAAGAAAAACCCTTACATAAAACTAGAACCAAAACAAGGGCAATTAATCTATCTTCTCTCAGTAGATCACTAAGTATTAAGCCATAAATTCTTCTGTAAATGTAAGGCTTCTACCAAAAATATACATTAAATTTGATGTGAAAAAAAATCCATACCAGTAATATATTAAAAAATAGGGATTTTTATCTTGTTTATTTTTCTACTACTCATGTGTAGGCTAGAATTACTGACTTTGCTTCTGTTTGGGAGGGGGAGTTTAAATTCATGTACTCATTTAATTTCTCTTCTCACCCCCAATATAGACATAAAAGCTTCACAACTATCCCAATTATTTGTTACCTAAATAATCTGTGAAATATCACCATTATGCTTCATTATTTCAGTGTCGTGGGCTGAAACATTGTCTTACAGAACATTTGAAAAACATGGTTTATCAAGCAGCTAAAGAAATATCTGTTTGGCCTGCCTTATCATAACATTTAATAAAATTATAAAAATTCAAAGGAGTTAAGAACATGTAAATTTTCACTCCCACAGTTCATAGGCAGGATATACAGATCTATGCCCTCAGACACCATGGATTGGTATCTAGCACATAAATCAGCTCCCTGTCTGTCAGCTCAGTTGACTCCTTCCAATGAGGCTGTTGGTATTGTTAATAAGGTCAGGAAGGACATCAGCTACAAACAATTAATTTCAAACAATTCCATATAATTATATTTAATGTAGAATTGTTTTCATTCATTCACTGGTCAAAATCGCCGAATTATTACTAGAAACACATAAGATAAGCYTAGAAATAAAAATAAAATAGTTTTGTCTATCACTACACTTTTGCATGCATTTTCAAATATGCAATTTGTATGACTCCAATGTTTATAGAATTAATGGTATTAGGCAGTTTATAGGCAGCTTGAGGTCTGAACTGTTCCTACCTGGATTAAATATACCATCCCCTKCTTCCCAGCCTACGAATTCAATCATTTTCTTGATGACTGCTTCCTCCACCAACAGAAACACAGGGGATACCTCATATGTGTATCTAAAGAGAAATAACAGCATGATAAATGGTATTAAAACTACATAACTCATGGCACAGAGCATTGCTAAAACTAGATAAAGGCTTCTTGCACCTTTCTCTAATCTATCAGCAGCTGATCACCACCAGCAGTAGGACTCTAAACTAAAATCATTATGGATCTGATACAGTAGAGCAATTGCTTAGTTTCTGGCAGCATCTCATTGATACTTCCACTCTCAAAGTAATACACCAGAGTTTTCTATTWATGTAGGTCACATGCTTAAATTTCAGCTTTACATTTGCAAGCAAACAGTAGACAGGTAACCATTTGCAGTCAAATGGTTTGCAGAATGCCTCAAACGAATGAACAACTAAGTTAAGTCTGATTCATTTATTTTTATGTACTAAGTAAGATAAAAGTCTAAGTTTATTAGCATTRCAAAAAAAAAATAAATCTCTCCTCATAAATCCCAACTTCAGCCAATCTAAATCAGAGGGTTTCCCTCTCCCAAAGTCTTGCACAATTCCCGCCTCTTCTGTAACACTGGAAACAGAAATCAGAAGCAAGGAAGCAAAGAAGCTGTTATTCCAAAAAGGATACTAATTCAATATCAAGAGGACAAGGAACTACACTTACACACTGGGGTTCAGAGCTTCTGTAATGAAACGAGCCACTAATGAGTAATAATCTATTCCAGCATACAGCTGATTGAAAAATCTTGGATGATCTGGAAACAAAGATGAAAAGCAAGTGACAGGATGTACCAGAAAAGAGAATACATCACACTCCCTCTCAGCTGAATGCGGATCATTGCAAACCACAATTGACTCCATTCTCTCAGTATTCTCTGGATTTGCTGTCCTTTTCTAAAGTTAGACATTCCTTTGAAAGTAAATTTAATAAGTACTTTCAAACTTCAAAACTTCATGTCTTAGAAATGCAAGTGGTGCACAGAATAATTGTGAGTTGTTCACAAGTTTTATAAAGCAAAATTAAAATGGATTGACAATTGAGTACACACGGTGCCTTTAAACAGTGGGTTTTGAGAAGCCACACTCAATGCTCAGCCAAATTTTGCTAAGCCATAGAACACAGGATCCTAAGCAGCTGTGCCTTTTCCCCCACCAGTGTTTCAACACAGAGAGAGAGAGGCAGTCTAACAGCTTGGAAAATTTTGCWGCACACTTAAAATGAATGAGAAGTTAAGAGAATTTATTTACCCTCCTTTAAACACTGAGATATAACTAATTTTGACAAAATTCTATGCTATTGCTGACTATAAAAACAACTCCATTCAACAGTGGGGTCACCACCTAAATTTTAATCCATAGCAAACAGCATTTTTACAGGCAAAAACAGGTAAACAGTATGGCTCCATTTATATGATAACTAGGGCTTCAATAAATGTCTATCCTCAAATTAAAGATTATTTGCACAGCATATCTTTATATACCACGTCCTTTCTAAGGTGACATAGTATAATCTAAAGGCAATCWGCAAAAGTAATATAAACAGAACGTCTTCCACTAACTCAGTAATTGTATCTGCATATTATTAGTACACTACCCCTGCAGATCAGTATCATTACTCTTATGTGGTTTTCAAATCATAAGTTCCCTCTCAAAATTATTTTACAGTTTTATTCTGCAGCAAAAGTGATTGTAGCAGGGAATGCAGCCCAGAAATGCACAACAAACTATATCAAATGTCTTTCTTACTTAACAAAATACAGCCTAAGCCGTACAACATCTGAAATCCTGAGCTACTGATTCACAGTGCCATTTCCTGAACAGATGTTGTTCATCCCTTTTCACCAAGATTGAATTACCCTGCACACGCTGCAGAAAGGTTAGCTATAGAGAACTAATCCTGCAGAGCTGTGGTGTACTGTCTCTGAAACACAGCAGGCTCTCCTCTCATGGTGTCTGGAACAGAAATTACTGCCTATCAGCAAATTAACATCCTGCAAGACTATTGCTCAAATAGAACAATAATAAATGGAGGGTCATCATCACTAAGAACATATGAGGGCAATGATGGTGACTTCAAATCTCATCACTCAGACAGCAGGAAATCACACAAAAGGTCCTTCTCCTGCCTGTTTTGCTAGACTGTTGTATCATTTGTCTAGGTGACTTTCCCTAGACTTCAAAATGACAGAATCTACTATTAATGCAAACGACATTACGTTAATTACTTTTGATTAGTTTCCATTATGACATATATTAGTCAAGCCTATGGTGACCAGAATTCAGTTAAACAACTGCGTGCACACTTGTATAGGCAGGAGGGAAACAAACATTCACACTCCCAGTTCCCTGAAAGGTGACAGAGGTTTGTAAACATTATCCCATTTAAGTTAGCACACAGAGCAACAGTGCTTAAATCCCATTCCTACTGGTTTTTACGCTGTATTTTATAACATCCCGGCAGAGCTGCAGGATCTTCTGATGACATTCTCCAGTGTCCCTCATCTCCAGGTCAAGAATCTGCTTAAGCTTCTCGGGGGCTTGCCACTCACAGACCTAGTGAYGGGGAGCAGGGCAGACACCATCAGTGAACAGCTTAGCTAGGAGCAAGAGGTTATAGAGTACAAAGTAATCACCCCATTCAGTTCTGCTTTCACAAAACTTCCCATGGCAGRGCAGCGTGCCACCAGAAAATATATCCAGTAAGTTAGCCTCATGGGATGTTGGTTTTATCATGTYTCAGGCAACACTCAAACATAAACATTAGAGAGGGAAATGCTGAAAGGCAGAAAAGAAAGAAGCCTGCAGCTCAAATTCTGTCGTTAGCTAAGGATTTGTAATCACAGCATTTCAGATGCTGTTCTGCCAAGGGGTGGGAGCAAGCAGTGCATGCCCAAAGGCAAGCACAGTTTATTTGCAGGACCTCTTCCCATACAGCCTCTTAAGCAGGTTCTGCAGAACCCACAGCAATCTTATGATGTTATCCTTTCATGGTGGTACCACACCCACTTTCCTCCTTCTCCAACATCAGTGTCTCTGAGGAGAAAACAAATAACTCAACCCCACTCCAAACATGAAAAACACTACAGCCATTTGTGATCTCAAAGAAAATGACCTTTGCATTCAGAGATTTAAAAAAAATTAATTTTCTGGCAAATATGTATGCTAATTATGTTATTGGAAGGTTTTATAATACATTATTTATTAATTTGTAAGGCCRTATTTTATTTTGGAGCCAAGCACAGACTAGAAACGATTTTGAGGCTACTTAGARTGTAATAAAATAGTGCTTATAAAAAATTGATTTATTGTTCATTACCTTCACTACARAGTCTCAACAACACTCTATGGCTTTACCTTTTCTGTTACATCATCCGCTTTCTGGACAACTTCTTCCATTATAATCTTACAGGCCTCTTCCACAAACTTCTCTCCTGCTTTTGAGTCCATTATTGGACCATTCAGGATGACTCCATCCACCAAAACAGCATTCTTCTTCTGGAGCATCTCCTGCTTGCAAAAATCAACTGTAAGAGAAAGAACTCATCATTAAAGCAAGGATAAATAAATAATAAGCTTAAAAAAATATTCTTTCATTGCTGGAGATTCAGACAACTTAAGAAAAACCCCACATGGACTTTTTACCCATACAAAAATCCTAGATTTTGGTGGAAGAATCTTTACAGACAAAAAAAAACCCAAACACATTACTTCAAACATAGACTGTTATTCAGCAGGTAATAATAGCCTACTTGTATTGTATCTCCTGCTTTCTCTAACATACAAAAGCATGCAAGGGACCTTCCAAACACAGAGGAAAATACAGTTCCGGCTTAGAACATGTTACAGCTGTACAAATAGAAATACAGAGAAAGATAATGGGCATTTTTCTTAACTGAAAATGTTTCCCTCCACAAGCCATCCCTCTGCTCCCAATTTTTCATGAAATAACTTTCAGCTTTGTTTCCTGTATCTTTATGCTGCTCCTTCCCACCAGCCAGTCCCTTTGCTCAGTCTTCTGCATTCTTTGCCAAGTGTTTCACTGACCCACACTCCCAGAAAAAAAAAACCCTTTCGATGCCCCATACCTGTACTTCTTTCTGCCCTTATCCCATTAAGTGCCCTCAGTCACTAATTACAATAATCTGCTGGGCAGATTATMTTGTTTATTTTGTTTATTCCTTTCTCCAGTGATGATCTCTTTCCCCTCCCTCACCTTTACCCAGGAGACATACTCTCCTCCATGAACACATTTTTACTTCCACCTTTGCATTACCCCTGAGAATTCATCCAAGAYGCTTGTAAGACACTGGCCAACAGTGGCAACTACGTATCTCTTTCATGTATTGATTTCATATGGCAAGATGAGGACTCTGTTTTTCACCAGCATGAGGATGAAGATGAAATTGAGACATTTGGAGATATGGAGGGAATAGATATTTGAAACAGTATCGTGTGAAAGGAGAAGCGGTAACTACTGTAACCAAATTATCTGGGTTACAGGCAGTATCTGTTCACTGATCCTGCTTTAGAATAGCTGAGGTCTATGGAGCCAGGCAGCACTGTCACCATGGGTTGTCTTCATTTACAGTGAGGATGGGGCAAGGCTGGGGTGTATGGAGAAATGGGTTTATGTTCCATGCCCAAAACAGCTTTATCTTATTGCTTTACTTTTTGCTCCGCTTGCAAAGTAGAGAAGTGGCTCTTTCACAGGTCTAAACAACCGAATTTCCAGAGGACTGCCAGGCACTGCAGTCTGACACATTCATCATGCTTATCATAATTACAGCTCCTCATGCACAGGAGGACTTAGAAGAACAACAGTGATGCTTAGAAATGTGCATCACTTCAAGGTCCATTGATTGAAAGAAACCCTGCTAATCCCATGAGCTTTTATTTTCTGGTGACTCAGAGAAGCTATTCAGTTTATTTTGACTTATCAGGGGAGATATGACAAACAAGACAAAATTCTAACATGAGATGGGACCTCACACTTCTCATAATGCTGCCAACAAAAATAACACAACCACACCTCCTCCCCTTGCCTTTCTGAAATTACTTATATTTTTAATCCAAATGGGCAGCATACTAAATTCTTCTGAACAGAGTAGCCTTCAGCTCATCTTTACAGGAAAGGCATAAATGTTCCTACTGGACAGATGGAGAACAAGCAGGCAAACAGTATTAAATCTTCAACAGGCAAAGAGGGAAAATCATAGACATCAAAAACGTCAGCTCTCATCCTGCTTTCCAGCACACCACTGCAGAGGCACTGTAAAGAAACTGCAGCTTTGAAAAAGTCTTAGATGTTTATCTCTGGAAACACAAGCTAGTAGGTCAACTTTATAAGACTTAAAACCCTGGGTTATACCAGGAAATCGAAGGCATCAGGGCTTTGGGCAGAAAGAACAGAGACTAATTTTGTGTTGAGACTTAGTTATTTGATGCATAAATAGCTATTCAGAGTTTAACATAAATACAAAAAAGAATTTCAACCTTAACATCACCTGGAGAGTCTATGATCTCTATGTATGCCAAAGGTGTTTTGTTTCTATGAAAAATAGGACAGGATCTAAAAAATATCTCCTTGGGAGATTAATATCTATTGCAGAGCACAGATATTGGTACTTTGGTTACAAGCAGAATTGATGGCAGAGTGAGAGAATTCACTCTTTAACTCCTTTTATTTGTTGGTTTGGAGTATTTTTGTTGTTGTTGTTTGGTGGATTGGTTTGGGGTTTTTTTGTTCTCCATAAACTCTGCTAGAAGCAGAGTTGTGAAAAAGATTTCTATTGGTAACTCCCTTMGCCCTATTCCTGTCACTTTTGCGCAGAGATAAGATACTAATATTTCCATGACTTTACAATGATCTTTTTATAGGAATTCTGCAACAGCAGAACTTTACATTACTTTTTCTACCAGGTCTCTAGGGAATTGAGTCATAGGTCTAACARCTTCCTGTTTGAAGCAGGGCTGTTCACCTCTACATACAGTTTTATGGTCTCCCTAGGATGCTTTGTGGATCCTGAGGAAGATATGATCTRGAAAATGGGTGATGGTCTACCCTTAATCCCCACATTTGTTTCAGAATTTGGGCACAGCCTATGAAAGAAAGGCAAAGCAAAGAGGTTAGAAGGAAGAGATGGAAGATAGACTTCATTTCAACAGCATTTCACCTGTGTACAGCTCCAGCAAAGAGTTTGTAACTCTGCCCATATTTTAATTCATGGAATAATACTCCTTGAAATTATTTACCACTTCCTCAATAATTTTTTTTGTTATCACTTATAATTTCAATCTGAATTTGTTGCCAATTCTGCCCTGGAAATAGCATAAAACCATTACCTGAAATTAGCAGAAACTTCACAATTTAGTAGTTATTTCACAATCAGGTGTTAAATCAAGCCCCAAACACACACATTTTTCTAAGACAGTCTTCAGGTTTCAGAAACCACTACTGGATACGTACACTCTTCTCATCCCTCATGATCTTTCTGCAATTGATGATACTTAACCTTCTACTTGTAGTTATCTGACTTCTGGAGTCCTTATGAGATGATCAAACTCTTCCCTATCAAAAAATTTATGTGTGTCCTCTTGGTTGCAGTAAAACCCTGAAGAAGATAACTAGGCAGATGATAAACATCTGAAATTCCATATTTTTTCTTTTTATCACATTTTTAAAAGAGGCCAATGATCAATTTATTGTGCTTTAGATAGATTAACCTCCAGAAAGATTCCAGGCTCACTTTCTATGTCATAATTAAATAGATGCCTTTAACACATTCTCAAAGCTCAGCATCCAAGCTAAAAAACACACACTATGCTGATGACACATATTGTGTCTTATAAAAAAAAMCCATCATTCATCAAATGCTCACATTATTTTCCAAAAATTTTGGGCCTTTTACATATCTGTGTCAGACGCATCAGATTGCACTAAAGGAACATAACTTTCCTTGAAGTGGGAAAGCCCACTTCATAGAAAGAGCATCTTGTCACATACACCTCTTTTGTTTTCAACTAGATAGGGAAACCATCTAGAGATGTGACTGTAATAAGTGTGTTCTTTCCTATTTGAGAATACAGAAACATACTCTGAAGCAGAGTCAGAAAACARACTTCCAGAAAATACACCAAACACAATTTCAGCCAGATGGCTCCAGGCTTGAAACAGACCTAAAAATTTAGCAATTTTTAGAAGTGCTTTAACAGAGAGATTAAGAATTACTGATTGTTAAAGATATTTTTCTGCAAAAGAGAAGACTCAATTCTGCTCCAGTTGAAGGCAATTGGGCATTCAGCCACTGGCTTCAGCAGCAGCAAAATCAAGCACATAATTCTCATATTTCATTGTGAAARAAATATTCTATTACAGAAGCCTAAGTATTTCCAACCAGCATTTCATTTTTATTATCAATATTATTTTCCCAGCAGCAAACATAAATTAACTGGAGTTGGAATAATGTACAGGAAAAAAATAAACATTTTTTCAGATGTTTCTATATCTTTATRTAAGTACTACATATATTTTAAAAGCTTTATCTGTTTCTATATTTGACTCTTCAATCCTTGCACTATGAAAAGAAACTGAAGCATTGTACTTGGCCCATTCTAACAATATTTGGGAGAGTAGCATGAAATTATCAAAAAGATTTACTGCTCACAAGGTGAATGAGGAAACAGAAGAGAGTTCTTATGAAAGAGTAGCTTAYGCTTGAATGCCAGAGCCAAATCCTGTTCAATATATACTGTATTAGCCCCACYGACTATTTGAGGGAATGCAAAAATCTGGCTTTGACCAAAGGTCTATTTCTAGTTTGCAACAAATGCAGTAGTAATTGCCAGCATTAATTAGAAAAAAAAAATCTCATTCTGTATGATCTAGTCATGGGTCTTCTTTCAGTGTGTCCAGCAAAAGAAAATAAGTGYCTTCAGTATCAAGACTCCACCATGTTTAATGAATTACTGTGATGCCAGATCACGTATCAAAGCATTAAAACATACTTGCCCCACACTATGCAGCTATTTGAGTCCCTTGGTATAAACAATCTTTAAAGCCACTTCTGTTTCTTTAATTACTGCTTTCTGTACATATGAATAAAAYCACTCCAGTCTTAGGGCAAAAATATATTGTTTCTTCATAAACTGATTTCCCAGGCCTGTTGCCAAGTAAATAAGACACAGTTTTCTTAAAATCCAGTATAAAAAATTACTTGTTGTCCTGRAAAAGCTATCCATAGGGAAAAAAGGAGTGGGCACGTGTATGGTAGGGCTTATGCAATTCCTCCTATATTACATATTCTTGTTTTCCAGATTTATGGACCAGGCCTGTGGATAGTGAACAAGTTGGGTACCTCCCCTCAGAAGGTCAGCAGCAGCCACCCCCACAYAGGAATCCTCTGACTGTGAAAAGGCAAATGTGACCTTTATAGAGCAGGACCCAAGGAAAACAAAGGGCTTGTGTCTGRGCTCCAAAACCCCTGAATAGACTCGTTGAGCTCACTGCTAGCACTGAACAGCAACAGCACTATAAATGGATCCTATTCTCCATCCCACACCTGAATTTCCCTTTCCTAAAGAAAGGGTTGGAAGAATGAAATGAGGAGAGAAGACAWAGAGATGAATATCTGACAGGGAATGTGAGGACCACTCTAGGACAGATGTCCTGATTTCAGAGGTATTTCCTGAGTTCTGAGGAGGGACTCTACTTCTAGCTGAATGCTCACATCTCATGTTGTGCTGTCCTAGGCAGGATCAGCTAAAAAAAAAAAAAAGACAACTAAAAGTTAAAATGTAAGATTCATTCAGACATTTTTATGCAGCCAGTCCTTGGGAACTGATGTTAATTTTTCATAACAACTCTGCAATGCCCTAACCAATAAGTGCGGGAATGATTTGTGCTGTARCATTTCCAATTAGGAAGAAAGGCTGTGGAGAATTGGAATTCACCTTGCTGCAAAACTGAGAAACAGCAAATGCCAACTATGAAATGGAAATCTCAACTCCCTGACCCCAGTGAGATTCTTTCTCACATGTTCTAACACTTAACACCTGCTAACAGTGTAGGAAGTACCTGAGAAACAGAACTCTTCGTTTTAATTAAAAGTTGTGTATTGATGGTGAACATCTAATGAACGTTCATTTTTCAGTGGAAAAGTGACTGAATCTGCAACATTCAATCAAACCATTGTGTATAGTATAGAAGAGTTAACTTCAGGAGGCTGAGTTCAAACAGAAATAATGAATACAGGTGTGACCCAAATAGAACATACAGAATCCCTGAGACTTTTATGGTCCAGTGGAAAAAAAAAAGATTAAATGAAAACACAAATAGTTTTTTTATCCAAATGGAAGTTCTAMAACTTGTTTGAAAAGGGTTCCTGACAGCCTGCAATTTCATGCAAGAACTATATTTTTAATCATAATATAAAATCAACTTTTAGCTCCAGTCTTTCAAAAATCAACTAAGAAGGCAGTAATTTACCAAAACTGAGTTTAATGGGATTCAGAGCAAGTTAAAATGTAGAAATAGATGAAAAGTCTAAATTTCATTTTAGGAAGTTTTACCTGCACATTCAAGTTACAGTCAAAACAAGTATTTTCCCTTCACTTTTTCATATCATAAACACTTCCATATTTTCTGCTTCCTCCAAAGGATTTCCAATTGCTGTTTAATAACTCATGCCTACAACACAACTCTGAGATATGCCCTTATTTACTAGYATGGGGAAGCTAGTGCATAGCAAATCAGAATGTAACTTTCCAGACCACTAGGTCCTCTGAACTAGTTCCTACAGAGATATTCATAATTTATTACCCTATCAATTCAACGTAAAAGTAGTTTAAAGTAGCTCAATGCACTTTCAAAATGGAGCTAGCTGCCTTGCCTAGGCTGTTATAACGCTGCTGGTCACAGCAGCAGAGACTGGTCACACAGAGGAGGGACCCAGCAGGGCTCCGGACACACCATTTCAGGCTGTGCCCATCATGGGTTTACTATCTGATTTTGGTAAAGCACTCCTGAGCTGCAAGAGGCCAGGCTGCTGCATGGCATTGGCAGGAGCCAGCAGAAGACTCTAGCAGTCCTTTTCTAGAGCATCAGTCTGGATGGTGCCTGGTGGAAGCCCAGAGTTGATCCTGCTGTGCACACTAGGGCTCAGCAATAGCAAGCTGAAAGAGACACAAAGAGAGCCACCACACTGCCTGCAGTCTGACTGCACTCAGAAAATGGATACCTTATTTTGTTTGGGGTTTGTTTGTTTGTTTGGACCATGCCAAAACTTAAATCAGTCATTTGACCGCAGTATTAGCACTGCAATCAAATACAAGGTACATACAGCATTTGTCACCGGCTCTTTCCCCTTCAGGCTGGTGCCAGAGCTTTTTAACACGATATATTGGCCCCAAAGAGGGCTCAGTAATCCCTGAACAATGGAGTAGGGSTGCTCGCAAAAAATTAGTTTAAGCAGCTCAATGAGACCCTGCAAGCTGTCTTGCAGTGTAACCAGCAGAGGGATGCCAAGCCACTTAAAGACAAGCTTTCCTGTTGAAACCCTGACATTTGCCAATGGAGAAGATCACATTTATAAGGTTTTTCAGCATACATAAGATGAGATGTGACAAAGGGCAGAGATAGCTAAGCTTTAGAGACACAATCATTTCCAAATTATCTAGATTTAACCAACTACTTCATAGAGTCATTGCTACTTTGCTGACAAAAGACCGTGGTCACTAAGAACCACCTTTCTCATGACATTCATGAGACTGAAAAGCTTCTGGTCCAAYGGCTTTTACTTTAAAAGACCATTCTATTTGCTGGCACTTGACAAGTTTTTCATTAAAAAAATAAAGATCACATATACTCAAGAAATGGTAACAGAGATGGACATTCATACCTTTGAATCAGGTCAAAGACACCTTTTATTACCCTTAGATGAGGCCTGACAATAATTATTAACAGAAATAACCACTAMTGATGTGCTACAAGGCAACAACAACTTGCCTTTTCAATTTATTATTCCCTCATTGCATATGTATAAAGCCCAGTAATGCTAAAACAAGATTACTTGTGTGCACAGATGGGAGAACAAAAAGGGGGAAGTGGCCCAAAATTAGCCATGTCTTGATAAGTATCCTGGACTTATCAATGCTTTCAACAATTGCCTCCTACAACCTCTGCAGTTTGTGACACGAGACAAAGCAAAAAAGGCCATAAGAAATCTTAACTTCAGATTTTTGCAAAGCTTAAGAGGTAAACATCTGGGATGAGCAAAAAAAACTATCTCAAATTGGACCACAGAGTAGGAGGAAGTCAGAAATACAGACATGTACTTCAGTGTGTCCATTTTTTCTGTCTTGAATACGTAATAAATGCTTATGCAAATAGAAATGATCTTTAAAGAAGCAGGCAGCTTAAAATAGTCAAGAGCAGGAAAATTAAGGCAAAYGAAATCTAAACTGTTTAATAGGCAATAATAGCTGAATCAGTATGCAACAAGATCTCATAATGCATTAAAAAGTGACAATTCCTGGTTGTATAAGTGACAGTTTAAAAGATGCCTTAATCAAGAAAGAAAAGTTATTTATTGAACTTCTCAAATGTCAAATTAAGCTTCTTCACTAAATGTTCATTAACTGCCAAGAAAATTCTTATTAATTTTAAAGCACCACGAATGCACTCACTCAGAATGGCTTTGTTTGATGCAAGCTTCATTTCTTGCAAAATGATGTCTCCCTTCCTTTGATGAAGTGATATTAGGAAAGATCCAAGCACCTCTTTTATCAGATCAGATTTTAAGACACAGGAGAGATCCTATCCCCCTGCTCTGACCAAAATACTAACCTGAGTGTCACATTACCAGCGCCTTAAAGTCTCCCTAACTCCCAGGGTGTTTCACCACGCTTCACATTACAGCTGCTTGAGATGGCAACATGGCAACACCTTACACAAAATGTTTGCCAGCTCACCTCCCCAGTCTGCTGGTGGCATAAAACCACATAACTCCCCATTCATACCAAATACAGGCTGAGCCACCAGCAATTCAGAAGTTTAAAGGCAGAATATTGCACAAATGCTGGCTGCTCCCTTCCTCCTGTGACTGCCAGCTCTGACTCTGTTGATGAGCTAGCAACCTGCTTGAAACTCTGCTTAGCACACACAGACTTATGCCCCAGAGAAAACAGCTCACCTATTTTTTTTTTCCTCCAAATACAGAATTTGCCAAGCTTTCTCCATGCCAAATCAACCYAGGAAAACTACCCTGATGCCAAATGACTGAAGTATATTTGGAGTGAAGATCCCTTTCTGCAGCTAGGAGTAGGCATTTACAACTTGCCCCTCTCTCATTAATGGGATTTTGCTGCCTTTTGTGTGAATGAAAGCACAGCCAAAAAAAAAATCCTCTTACTCATCCATGCATAGTCATTAGGGCTTCCCTTGTGGACAGTGGTGATATATCTGAGAGAAATTAGGCTCAACTAGCAATCAGCAAGATGAAATTCAARTGGTCACTTTCAGATACATAGAGGAGGTTTAAAAAAGAAAAGGGAAAAAAAAAGAAAACAAGGAAAAGATCCCAGGGTCCCCCCTCAGAGTGCTCCCACTGTGCTCACCACAGCAGCYTCTGTAAGTGTTAACTCTGCACATTCAAGTCTCCACTCCACTTTTCCAGCTGCTCCAGCTGTGCAAAGCAAACACAATGCTAGTGCTCCAACAGGCAGGTGCCTTCAGCCTCTCTCCCAGCTGCTTTCCAATAGGACTTTAAATGATAAGAGCCCATAATACTGGTATTGAAAGGAGAACTGCACTGATCAGCCCAGAAGGTCTAGTTTTAACAATGGACTCACATTGCTTATGAAAAAAAAAAATATTTCAGCAGGCAGCAAAGTTGTACAACCTCAAGAACCACAAARCCAAATTTCTACAATAACTTGAGCTTCTAGAGGAGGCTACAAAGTAGCCTAACGTCATTCACCAGATAGAACCCGGCAGAAAACACAGCAAATCACCAAAGACAAAGAGAAGTCTGTGAGAGTAAAGGATTCCTCATGAGAGGGAAAGTGCAAAGAAATAACAGATGCTACTCATGAATAAGGTGAGACTGGAAAACCTGCAGCAACAAGGGTGGAGATCACATTACCATTAGACACATTCTGTCTTACCAGCCAAAGCCAATAGTTTTGGAAGGAAACTAGGAAAGAAATTAGTACTTTTGGTAGCATACAACAGGCAAAATTTGAACAAGAACATTACTACCCAGCTAAACCACCAGGATCTCAGTCTTTGTGACTGCTGGCAGCATATATTTGAGGTTGTTTTGGCAGAGGATATAAATAYAAGCTGCATCTGAAGCAAATGACTTTGGAAGATGCTGTCACTCATACAGTACTGCCCCTGCTACTCACGTAGTACAGCTGTCCTTACAGTACAGCCTGAAACTACTACGGACACCAGAACATATTCACTCCACATCAGAACTGTCATGTAACTTTACAATGCTCCTTCAATTTACATCAAATAAAGAAAAAATGGATCCACTCTTTTTAAAATATCAAGTTTATGCAGTTTTCTTTCAAAAATATTTTGTTCAGAGATTTTTTAAACTAATATAGTGCTAATAATTTGGATGACCCACAAATGCAAGAGACTTCTCAACCTGGGAATAAAAGCTTTTTCACTGTTTCATCCATGTTTAGGGTAAAATATAAAAAAAACTTTTTAAGTCTCARTTTTGATGGTTTTCATAAGAGAATCACAACTGGAGATAAGAAATTCTTATCAAGAATATTGATCTTGTGGGAGAGGGAGAGAGCCATCTGCAAACACTTTTTCTATTTTCTGACTTAGCAATCAGCTTCCATTCACAACACCAAGGACTTCCTCCTTTCTTAACCTTGCAAATTTAATCTCTGCATTTTCTAAGCTCCTCCGGCAGTGTCGTTATTGTATTAGGCATACTTCATCCACAGTCCCAGCTTTTATAAATATATGGTCAATGTTCACTTTTCATTAATGATGCAAGGCCTTCCTCTTCACGTAAGCAAAGAACTTGATAACACCTTTACAAAACAGGATTAACTTCTCCCATACTGAGACCTTTTGTTCCAAACCCAATCCCTATATTGCTATATATCACTGTGTTATTCTGGCGCCTGATGAAAAAAAAATTAAAAATTTAAATTAAAGGCACCGCTCTTTAAAGATCACTTGTTTCAGCAAAAAACACTGCTCTGCAATGTTTTTATGACAACTGTTGCAAAGTCTGTACCCTATTAAGCCATCCTGGCTACGCTGCTGCTGCGCTGTAACAGAAGGAGGTTACAGGAGGATGCCCAGCAGGCAGGCGGCTCTCCACCTGCGCTGCGAACCGACCCTGCCCTTTCCCCTGCCCCGAGGCCCCTCTCCCCGCCAAGCCCGGGGTTACCCGCGATGGGGAGGCTGCAGGAGCCCCGCAGGACGAGGAAAGTGTTAAACGCGCCGAGCGGGGCAGAGCGCGCTCCGCTTCCCTCCCCGTAGCCTGTCCCGAGCCCCTCCGCCCGCAGCCCGGCCGAAGCGGGGCCCCAGGAGGGACAAGGGCTGTGTCCCCAGCCTTTACCCTCCATCGTGGCGTCGCGCTGGCACCGGAGAGGAGCGGGGTCGGCCTCGCTGTGTCCTGGCCGCTGCCGCAGCCTCCGCTGTGCCCGGGCTGCCGGGGCCGCTATAAATACCCTCGGAGCGCCGCGCCGGGCCGGGCCGGGSCGCCCCTCCCGCGGGGCAGGGCGAGCCACGGGCACGGCTGCCGGCCATGGCCCCGGGCTGCCTTCATTGCCAAAGCAAGGGGTTGTGGCAGTCGCTGCTTGTGACAACGGGATTGTTTCGCTGCCTCTGAACCTGAGCCGGTGCCTCAAAGCCCCCGCCGGGGCTGCGGGCTCCACGGCAGGCCGGCAGCCCTGAGCAGGGCGCGTCCAGCCCACTGCCGGCAGCCAGGCCGGGCACCGGCGCCCGCCCAGGGGATTTGTCACACAGTCACAGATTCTGAGTTGGAAGGGATCCACAGGGATCATCAAGTCCAACTCTTACCGCTTGATGCACAGCACATTCCCAAGAGTCACACCATGTGCCCACGAGTACTGTCCAAATGCTTCTTGAACTCGGTCAGGCTGGTGCTGTGACCACTTCCCTGAGGAGCCTGTTCAGTGCCTGAGCAGTCTCTGGGTAAAGAACCTTTCTCTAATATCCAGCCTAAGCCTCTCCTGACACAACTTCAGGCCATTCCCTCGGGTTCTGTCGCTGGTCACCACAGAGGAGAGATCGGTGCCTTCCCCTCTGCTTCCCCCCACGAGTAATCTGTAGGCTGTAGTGAGGTCTCCTCTCATTCTACTTGTCCAAAATCAACAGACCAAGTTTTAAGGGCTCTGGATAAGTTGTGTTTAATGAGCTGTTCCAGTTCATTCCAGGACACGTGCC
Source organism: Cardinalis cardinalis (assembly GCA_014549065.1). Classification (NCBI taxonomy): domain Eukaryota; kingdom Metazoa; phylum Chordata; class Aves; order Passeriformes; family Cardinalidae; genus Cardinalis; species Cardinalis cardinalis. The sequence continues at coordinate 3,513,836 of JACDOX010000005.1, read as the reverse complement.
CTGTACAGCACAGCATAGATCTTCTTAATCCTCATCCCTTGATTTCCTCCTAATTACTGCCTCTTAAAATAAATTTCCTCCTAATTACTACCTTTTAAAAGAAAAAGGTAAACAAGCTTTGGTTTTGAGCACTGTTGTAGCAGGAAGGCCTRAAAGTGTCCAAAAATTAACGACCAATGTCCCCAAAATGTTATGCCTGCCCTTAAAATTAGATCATGATTAATACTTGACAGAGATGTTTGGAAGTAGTGAAATATTCACATGTGAATTGAACATCTATTCACAGTAGTATCCTAATTTTTCTTATTTGCTGGGAAACAAGTGTAGCCCTTTTGTAGCTTAACAGCAGATTCTACCAAGCCATTAATAACTTGTACAATTGGAGAAGATAATTTTGTAGCCCAATAAATATCCTGCACTGCAAGAGGTAAGTATTTGAACCTCATTTTGATAAGCAAAAGGGATTGGTATCACTAAATTAAGGGTCTGTAGTTGCCTGGGAGCAAGCAATTTTGGTCTGATTGTATTCATCATGGGTAAAAGGAAGACAGCTCCAATCAAAACTATGAATTTCTGCTGCTTCAAAGAGCTTATTTCCCCAAACTGAGAATAACAGTAGGGATAGCTGACAAGGAAAAACATATTTAGTGTGAATGTCAAAAGAGGGGCTCTCATAAAGCATCTATTAAATGGCCAAAAGACTGACTTTGCAATCACAGAGAGCAGTAACTTTACCATAAAACCTCAAAGGTAGCAATCAGAAAGCAAATTGAAAACAAAGAGAAATTATATAAATTATGGTTGTTATAAATTGCAAGTTACAATATCAGAAATTAATAATTTAATAGGGAAGAAAAAATATCCACAGTTGTGACCACTGAAGACAAACACAAAATTTAAAGTGTGTTAGGAACAAAAGAAAACCTAGTGATGGTACTAGSCCACGTAAGTGGTTTTTTGCTGATGTGTAAAATGTAAACATGTTCTATAAGTACTTCTGTGCTACAAAAGAAACAAGTAGATGTATCTCAAGGGGATTATGAAGAACTTCTCCAACCCACTAGTAATTAAAAAAGGTGAAAATCATGATTTGTGAAATTGCATAGGGGTGTTAATCTTATACTAGTAGTCAAAAAATGGGGAGGTGCAATGAGAAGAAAATGCAGGCCAGCACTGGCACCCTAAATAATAAAGGGATAATAATTTCATTTTAAAATATTTCAAAGTAATTACCAGAAATAATTCCAGTTTTTTTTATGAAGACCAGGTCTAATCAAATTTTTCTAAATTCATTCTTCAATGAGATTGCTTGTTTGGTTACGTGCATACTGATGGTTCAGATTTTAAGTCTGAAAGAAAACATCGTACCCCATGATATCATTAAAGCAGATGTTAAATTGAGTAGGCCTTGCCTAGTCAATTTAACTGATGACAAAAACCAACAAAAAGTAAAGGAACCTTCTTTCAATGGGTATTTTTCTCTGAAAATTACCCCAAAAAGAAAAAAATGGCAAAGATACCAAGCAACCAAGTGAAGCAGTCTGAATTGAGWGGCAAACTGGATCTTGTCAAACAAAATACATCTTCTGTAGCTAAATCCCTGTAATAATCCCTGTAATAAACCTGAAAGATTGTAGGTGTTGTGCACTGAGAGGGTGATGGCTCTCGCTGGAAGCAATTTAGGGGCCACAGTCACCAGTTTATCCTAAACACTGACTGGGATGTTGCTAAAAGGAAGGATTGACCTGCATCAAGGGAGTAGGAAATAGGGARTGTAGGGAACTCTGGATATATCACTGATTATACCAATCTTGCATACTGTGTTCATGCCCATGTTTTGAAAAAAAAAATCAAAAAATACTAGAGGGGGCAGATTAAGAGCTGAAAATGTGATTTGAGAGTTGAAGAAAAATGCTGCTAAGTGAGATGTAAAGAGCACAATCTGTTTATCGTATCAAAAAGATTGACTTGATTACAGCATTTAAGTACCTCGATGCAGAAAAAAAAATACTGGATTCTGAAGGGCTCTTTAATCTAGGGGAGAATGGCATAACAAGAAGCTGTGGTAGAAACTGAAGTCAGGAAAATTCAAATGTAGCACAAAATTTTTCTTTTTAAGGTAACAACACATCACTGGAGCAGCTAATAAAGGCACCAAGAATTTTTTAATGGTTTTATGTCCCTCAACCAGCCCAAGATGCCTTTCTGGAAGACAGGTTTTAGCCAAATGCAGGCTACTGCTACTGCTCTCACTGCTTRTACATGTGTGAAATTTAACGACACTGGATACAGAGGACATCAGACCATATGACTAARTGGTCCTCTGTGTCTTATTTAATTTTTTTCTTCTTATGCTAAGTAATTATAAGAAGGGTTGGCTACTGGTGAGCATCTGCTCAAGATGATATTCTTTGTCAASTGACTGCAATCAGTCTGAAAAAAATTACTACCCCGAGTGTGTAGGATTCTAAATGACCGCAGTACATAAGACATTCTTGGCAAGCAGCATATGAAATACCAAAAGACAATCAACATTAGTCACCTATTTTCATTTATTTTCATTTGTCATTGCACTAAGCTGGCAAGATTTCAATTAATTTGTGTCAAAAAGGAGCTCAGAAGAGCTTAAGGAGAAGCWGAAGGAAAGGGCAGCAGTATGAATCCATTAAACAGACTGGCCATCAGACTTAGGTAACGTGGTAATTAAACACAAACTTTTAAATGCTGGCAGGCAAACCAGACAACTAATTCAATATGCAATATTGCACTGGTAAATATACATTTTCAGTTTTAAATATTTATGGATTTCTTGCCCATTTGTGCATAAATGAATCAAGTTACCTCACCTGAAGCTATGATCCCCCATAATGAGCTGTGGTATGCAGTGGAGACTAAAAGGTTTGACACAGCTAGTAATGCCTACCTCTCTGAAAGCAGCCAGGACCACACAACTGAATTGTGTTGCACATAAACTATTGAGAACTGCAATAAAACATTAATGAACTAATGTTCTTCTTAAATTGTTGTATTTGCCAGGATGTGAACTCGCATCTTCTCTCTGCTGCTTACCAAGCSGATATGGCAAAGTTACAACATACACTTGCTGATGTTACAAAGCTGAAAGCTCTCAGTGGCCTTTCTGATCTCGTTACCTCTCCCCCTGCCTGGAGTTTATTCTCTGAGCACAAAACCTTTTCAACAAGTCAGGAACCTCCTCTAAACTATGCACAACTTAAATGCTGTAAACAAATAGTTAACACAGAAGATTAGAATAACAATTCATTCTTTACTGAAGGAAGAAAGAATTGTGTTCAAGACTGAAAGTTCATTTTGGAGATCAGGCGTAAATTTTTTTTTCAAATCCACTACTCCAAAATTCAGAACAAGGGTGCTTTCCAAACAAAAAACTTTATTTTATCCAAAAGAGGCTCAAAGATTTTGTAATATTTAATACTGGTATGCAAATTCTAATACCATGTGATTGGTCCTGACTTTTAGAAATTACTCAGAAAAAATGCCAGGGTTAGATGGTCTTAAAGATGGAAGCTTTTAAAATTACCAGGTACTCCACAAATCTAACCTGAAAGGTGCATAAATTAGGGTCTCAGTACTTCCTCTGCCTTTTCCCCAGAAGATGTGGGCTTCATTTTCAGAATGAAAAAGAATTCACAACTACAAATGGAGGTAAAAAAAAAAGCTGCAGGATCCCTGWGTTTGTGAAAATCAGATCCAGATCCAAGGTCATTAATAATTGAAGTGTCATGGTTACCTCCAATGGTGTCAACATCACCTATGGAACTCAAACAGTAGTAGCCTGGTGCAGGTAACTGAGACAGGGAAGAAAAAGCATTAAGGAGCTGAAGGGCATTCATTACCTTTTTGATGCCTAGAGGAATAATGTTGCTGTGCTATGGAGGCCAACCAAAGGTGAAGACTGATCGTTCTACACAGTAAAGAGAAGAAGTAGTAGGTTCTCRAGTTGCAGCATCTGATGCCTTCAAAGGAACAATATGGCATTAGATGGCTGGCAAAACACATAGTTCAGAACATCAAAGCAACAAAACATCAGCTGCCAAGGCTTGGACCTTCAAGGCATCAGCAAAGACAACAAAGCCAGCAGGAATTTGAGAGTACTGAATTCAAACTGCAGTACAGGACTCTTTCTGGAGATGATATTTTGCAAATTGGAGATTAACAAATGTCATTCCCTTGCCACAAAAATAGACCACATGTTCTTTTGGACAGCACATCTGCAGCTGCCCAGAGGTCACATATATAATAAAGACTGGATGGAGGGAAGATGGGGAGCAGTTCACAAACAGCAAAACCTCCTGGATCACTACAAGGCAGGGCAAGGACACGACAAATGCCAGGACTCAGTGCTGTCCCTGCTGGTGGTGCCAGGGGCAGGATGAGCAGGAAACAGCAGCCTAAAAGAGTCAGAGGACTGGAGGAACTGGAAGGCACTTCCAGAGGCRCTGGAAGGACTTCTCAGCATTTCACTGCAGGCCTGGGCTGGACATCCAGCTCGGGCCTGTGGCAACCTCATGCTGCTAGCTTTATCTCAACTTGCTGCTCAAATGGAAACTTACTTCACCTCTTGGCAAGTCTTTTGTGGCTTCACAGACCCAGCTTAGATATCCATGTTGTGCATTTAAATCTGTTAAATCACATCTGTATTTTCTTGAAAAAAATAGGGTAATCCAAATAGGTCTGTTTATAACCTTTCAAGGCTGACTGCTGTTCATTCAAGTCAATAATGAGAATTAGAGATCTATTATTATTCCCATGTTTAGTAAAAGCAGCCATGCAACATATATTATTAAACAGTAGACTGCCTACAGTGCCTGATATCAAAACTGAAATACTATTTYTGAATAACTGGTATGTCTTGTACATTGTCCTTTAATCAATCTTGGCAAACTAGGTCATGTCATATCCCTTCTCTAATGTTGATTTTGGTGGGAGGTAAAAGAATTTAAAATATCTTAGGAGGAGGAACCTCTCAAGATTTGGGAATCAGCCTACAGTTTCACATCTTCATGGTGAAAAAATGCTTAACAAATCTCATTACTCAGGTTTATGGAATTGCTTGCTCTTTCTGTAATTCAGAAGGATTAAAATGCTCCTGAAAATTAAAAATAGGATGAGCAACCGATTAGAGCAAGGCTTCTGTTTGCCATTTGAATCAGACAAAGAGGGAACAGGCACAATAAGGAAATCACAGTTGAAAATTGCAAAAAAAGTGACGATATAGAAATAAGACCATACTTTTATCTGAAGATCTCATTTATTACAAAGAAAATGTCTAGATAAGCTTCATTTCTATGATTTACAATTTTACCAAAATCTTTTCACAGATATATAACCCATTTTTGCCTATTTCACTGTATTTCACTAGACAGCAAAGCGTAGGAGAAAATAGCTTAAAAAAGCAAGGTAGTTTCACCCTCATTATGTGTCTGTATTTGATTTATTTTAATAAACAAAAATATACAGATATGCATATAGCTTTTGTCTTTCTATTTTTAATGCAAGAATTTTAATCTATTTTAAGCTAAGGGGATCACAGAGAGGGATAGAAAAAAATTAGAGAAACAGTAGATATCACTCTACTGTGGTCACTGCAACTAGTGTGAGCATGTATGAGCTATCTCTAAATTAGTAGGGTTAGGTATTTCTGAAGAAGTACGCCAAAAGTAACACAATGCTGAGGGCAAGCTGCAGACTCTTGCTCATAGCTGGATATTTGGCTTGTGGCCCACTTGGAGACCCACRCTGCTGCAGCTGGAGTGCTGCCTTGCACAGGAGGGTGGCAAAGGATCTCATGGGCTGGATGAACAGATCTAAGAGCAGTCCTTGGGTTATCTTAGAAGTTAGGAGACAAAAGCTGTATATGAATATTTCAAAAGTTGAAGATGAAATTAGTAAATAGACAGGGTTTCTCTCCTCAGTCAGCTATATCATAATTAGATTCTCCCACCATGTCTCTTTTCCTAAWTTTTTTATAGATAGTGTTGAATCAGGCCTCACTAGATATTCCTGAGACAATAAACTCTGAAGGGCACAGAAGTAGAGATGATGAAGGAGAGAATGGGCAACTCTCCAGTTTGACATTTTGAAGTGTCAAGAATCTTAAGAAAACCCTATATACCTTGGGGTTTTTTCTCATAAAGTAACTTACATGTTTATTCCACACCTAAAAACATTTAATCCTTTGTTGTTTTCCAAAAAAAATGAAACTGGAAAATTTTGAGAAGGCTAAGTACATGCCACCCTGAAATACCTTTGCAGCAAAGCTGTAATTTTCACATTAGCAAGCCATAAAATAAAAGTCATGAGTATTGTTTCTAGAATCAAGATTTATGCCCTTTGTAACATACAGCCCCCAGAAGGTAACACGAGTCCAAGAAATGCACTCAAACAGGTCTAGCACTCCATCCTGTGCAGCTCATGGTGTGGAACCATTTGGAAGCAGATAGAGACACCAGAGTGTAAGTGAAAGACACATCCATGGTCTTCCAGAGCATGTAACCATGCTAAGGAGGGTTAATGCTTCAGCTTCCTGTCTCTGGAAAGAATCTCCAGGAAAGAATGAAGTTTCTATCAATTCAAGACAGATTTTACATGAATTCTCTCCTGTTGCAAAACAAGAGTCACAGACCACATAACATTTAAAAAAGATGCAAAGCAGCAGGCGATTTCAGAACCACACTGAGCAATGTTATTTAGCAAAAAWCTAGCCTGTGGGTTCTGCAAATGAAATTACTCCCAACTCTCACTTCCATGGAAAATGTAGAATTCTGCATACAAACAATGTACACCAAGCAGCATGAAACTGCATTTGAGGGCAAAAAAACAAGCCTCTTTGAGCCATCTTCAAACCTGATTTGACCTTTGACAATTTCACTGCAATGAGCACAATTTCTTCTCTTCATGTGAACACCTGTTATGGATAAAGAAGTCTGAGGTAAAATGAAATTGCTCCATGCAGGGATTATAACAGTTGATGTCGTGGCTGGGATACAAAGACTAGGAACAGACAAGAAGCAAGCAGCTGTCACCATCCCACACCCAGAACAAAGGGGTTTTTTAATGGTGGGATGTTTTAGATAGTGTAAATACTGCATGTAGATTAGAGAGACGGTTTCAGTTAAGTGGATTACTGCTTTTCAGTCTTCCAGGAGAAATGGAGCAGCAACAGGGAAAGGCACAACTTCAGCATATCCTTAGCTGTGTGAAACCAGAAGGCACTTTTGCCCTATGTCTGCTCCCTCATGCTAGTACAGGCAGAAGTTAAGTATTTCAATGGCTCCTTTTTGTCTAAGTATACACTTTGTTAAAAAGCACAGCTACACCAAACACTGTGATTGTGACAACTAAAAGTGGTTCTGATATTTAAGTCCCCCATGCAGAAAGAGAAGTGACCACTTATTTCCAGTGGGCACAACTGGAATTTGAGTCTCTCCTGTTGCATCTGGTTTTCATACAGCTTTCACAACACTGAGCTGTACCCCTGGTGCAAATAGGTAGCATATGCAACAAGTTGACCTTTAAAAATCAGGCTTAAGACCAGGAAAGAAATGACTGGAAGCTGGACACTGTACAGCACATGTCAGTAATATTTGCAAATCTTTTTCTTTTTTCTTTTTTCTTTTTTTTTTTTTTTTTGTTATTTCTACAGCAGCTTTTTACTAGCAAAGGAAAAGGTTAGTTGGTGACAAAACATCTTTTCTGAGATCAAAGGAGATAAACAAGAAATAAAAGCACCTCTCAGGCCAAGAATTATGCTAAGCAGCTCACTCCTCTTAGCATTCTAAGCTCTTATATAACTTTAAAAGTCCCCTTTGTTKGATTAAAGAAAACAGCCTTTCATGCAGCCAATATAGGGGACAGGAGAGTCAAAGCAACACCAGCGTGTTGCTGAAAGTTAACTACTATACTCCTGAGCAGTCAAGGATCTGAACTCCCATCTCCTGCATCCCTGCACATGGAGCACATTTCCCTCGGGAAGCAAGGGAATGGGCCAGTGAATTTACACGATGACAGAGCAAAAAAGAAATGGAAATGTCAGCTCCTAACTAGAAGAAAAGCCAAATTCCTGTTGCCGAAACATTGCTCTTTCTGCTTCTCAAGGACTCAGAAGACCATTTCTTCCAAAGAAAACGCCATGGAAACGCCATGGAAAGAAGCTGCTGATAGAGCTGACACAATCCTGAGACAGGTTTACCTGAGGAAGGTGCTAATACAAGATGTGGAACTTAATAAGTATAGCACAATTTTATTCCTGGACTGAATCCGACATGGATACCTTTGGAGACCTTTTGTAATACGACCATTATATAAATAAAAAAGAAACTGGAGTTTCTAGGTAGAAATGGCAGTGTAAACAGGAGAAAATAGATGAATATTGAATAAAAGGTTGCTTTCACATTTTTCAGCTACATTTTTAATTTGGCAAAGACACAGCTGAAGGGCTGAACTGGAGCCCATATGCTGCCATTTCCTTCACCATCAAATGCTTTTGGAGCACTATAAGATATTAGGATTGTGTGAATTGGTCTCCTGAAAACAGAAATTCATACAGTGGTTTTGAGAAATATTAGGGAGAAAACTAGAAAAAAAACTTAGCTGAAAACCAACAACTGCAACTTGAGGGAAGTGTTTTAATATCCTGGATCTTTCAGTTATGTAGACTCCTTTGTGGGACGTGCTGGTATTAGGGTGCTCAGGCAGGAAAATGGAATCATTATTCCAAATACTATTTTTTTTAATTTAATCATTTAGAACTGATTTTTTCCTGAGACATCATCCATTCTTTGCCAAGACATCTTTTCTCTTGGGATCTCTCTGGATTGCRCAGGTAAAGAAATGCCAACAGTGACTGCTCACTCAACCAGTTGTACTAAAAATAGTAGCGATGACAACACTGCACAGTCTTCTGTACCTGACAAAATGGAAGAATTCAAAGACTTACTCTACAAGCACATCAGAAGGAATGGAGACAAATTAGTCACAAAATACAAGGATTGTCAGCAGTGAAATGGAAAGAAAAATAAAATGAACTTCCGCCTTGTTTTAGAAAAGACTGGTAATATTTTACAAATAAACTGAACTATTGGGAATATCTGRCAAATATATAAACCAAGATGTATGAACACACTATTAAGAATTAAATAAAGAGAAAATGAATCATTTTAATGTATTCTTTCAGTACTTACTTACATAAAGCAGTACAGAGAAATATATAACACATTTAGAGAGAAAGGCACCATTAAATTCTGTATTTCACAACCAACTATAGCACATTAAACCCGTTGCATTCCCTTCTGCATCATAACCATCCTCAAACATTGAATGCCAAGAGCAACTTAAAATGAAAATATGTGATTTTACATCCTCTGTGTTGCRTCCTGCACGTAAGAAACCCATTTTGAAAGGTTTGTCTAGATACACTTCTGGTATCAGTGCAGCAGTTCAGACACAGAAAAAAAACAGTACAACAAACAGATTCTCTTATCACTGGTATTTAAATTGTTAAACCACTAGATTAGGCCAGCACATTTTAAAATAATATCTTTTAAAATAGAGCTACATATATTGACACAGATAATTTTTCTTAATCACATAGAAATTTGATTTCACTTCAAAGGTCAATCTCTATAGTTTAAAACTTCTCAATAAATAGTATAGCTCCCTAATATAAATTTACTTACTGTAGCAAAATTAGATATCTCAGAATACTCTCACTTTTACAAGATKACTATTTAAGGCCATTTGGTTTTTATTACAGTGTTAGTCCATCATAAGACAACACTGCTACTATTTTTGACCCTTCTCTGTAAATGCAGGAATATACTCTTTAATGCTAGCCTCTTGTAACTCAGTTCATTTACAGGGGCAGAGTGAAAATAAGAGCTTTTGTTCCATTCTGGATGCCTTGATTTCTTTACAGATGTCAAACAAATTCCTGAGTATTCTTAGTACTAGAATGGATGTAGTAATTGTGCCATTAGAGTTTTCAAGAGAAACCTCTGTTGACAGCAAACAGGACTTTTTGCTTGACAATTCCAGCCCTGAGTAGCTTGCACACTTAATTGTTCTCATTTTCTCAGGGGCTAATTTTAAGAACTGGTTTAATGAAAAAAAAACCCCAAAGAGTACTCTCTTTTCCTTTCCAAAGCATATATAAGTTTGTTGGAAGAAATACCTAAATGTCTGACCCAGTCCAGAATAATTAGGAAAAACCCATATTTATAATTTTGTKACTCTAAGGCTTTTATCGGTGTTCTAATCCTCACAACAATAAAAATTAGACACTAATTTGTTTCATAATTAGGCAAGCTATCAAAAATTGAGAGAGTTAATTAGTATTTCTCCCTCACCAGTGCACGAAAAAATTCTATTCAACAAAAATGTTGCAGCAAAATGATAAATAACAGAACTCCATTCAGGGAGTTTCCAGATTCTAGCCAGCACTAAAAGGAATAGGGAACTTTTGGTATATTGAGGCGTTGTAAACCAAATCTTTGCCACCTGTTGGGAACTATGCATGAGAATTTCCATTGGTTTGCAACTAGAGTTGAGTTTGTCTTTTTGGGAACTACCTGGTGATTTGTGTGCTGCAGTGCCATTTTCTGTCTAAGAACAGCATAACTACTAATGCCTCTTTGACAGACTCCTCTTCTCTGAGTCCTGCTCCAGAGTGCAATATACAACTCTTGGTGTAAAGAATGTGCTGAAGCTTTCACTTGTTTTCTTGTTTACAATGTCAACACTTCTGCTTTCTTCTCTTTTGTTTAAAGGATAGAAGCATATGGCCCTTAGTGGCCCTGAAACCCCAAAGAGTAATTTTAACAGACATTGTGTATGAGAGAGACTCTAAAAGTTAACCTAGTTTGACAGCAGCCCTACCTGAAGGAGTTTAATTTATAAAAAATGTATRGGAAAGGACAGATTTTCCATCTGATCCATGCTACAACAACAGAGAAAAATAAGACAGACACATAGAGTGACAACATAAGGAAACAAGCCCACAAGACTCCTGTGCTAGTCTAATGAGCTCCTTCTCTCTCACCCTGCAGAAAGATCTAACAGAAAAACAAGAAAACATTAAAAAAAAAGGTTAGCTTATCTTAAGAATATTTTTTTTACAAGGTTTGACACAACTTCTCTAAGAGTGGGTTAACRGTCAGCATCAGATGCATCTGAAAGTCTGTGTCCAGTTTCTTGTGTGTCTTGCTATCACTGTATCCAGGACCACCAATACTAACACAGAATCTAATTAGCTGTCTCAGAAGATAGAGGCCAGTAAAAACCAGAATGGACATGGAGGACGAACAATTGTCCAAATCAAGATGCATCTTGCTCAGGCACCAAGGGTTAAGCTGGTCCCCAGGAGTAAAGCCAAAAAATTCTTCCAAATTAGATTTGAAAGAAAGGCTTGGAAGGTTTTGCTCTCTATCAATAACATGATGGATTGTTTACTTTGTAGGACCTTCTAGACTTCTTTAAAGGACAAATTCTCCTGGTACTTTAGAGTCTGAACACAATGGTATTACCCCAATCTCTTCTGCTTTCTTCCTGGCATATGGTGTGCTTTTGTGTTTCTGCCTTTTATATTATGCCCTTTTGTCATTACGAGTTTGGGGGAAGTTCTGTAGCTCCTGGGATATACACAGAGTAGCATTTCTGTTGACTTACTTGTATTAAACATTTATCACAGGGCTGCCTGCTACTGCAAAGGACTGCATTTATGATGGCTGAGGTGATTCCTTCAAGAGACTTCTTCCTTCAAGGTGGTCTTTACAGATTATGCATTAGGCAACTTACTGTGCAGTTCAAAGGGGGCATACTCCAAGCCCACCCTRCCCAGTCAGCAAAAATGTTAGACAGTCTCCAGAGCCATCAACACAACATAAACTCAAYATTGCTGTTAAAATAAACAGCAAAAGCAGAGATTTCTCGGTCTGACTGTAGCTGCTGCTGCTTCCACCATCTCCTTTCTTACCCCAGGGAATCAAACATCGCACTGCAGATATTTCCACAAAATGTCCTCCTGCCAAGCTGCCTGGAATGTTAACATCAGCTCAAAACAACACATGGTCTTCATCTAYCTTTTTCATTGGGTGATTGTAACCCTTTGGATGCAGATTTTAACCCCTTCCCTCCTGAAATTTGCCATCTTATTTTAGGCATTTTGTCACCTCAAGTTGTCATTGTCACATGCACAATTCCAGAGCCAGTGCTGAAGGCAAACAGCATAATCAATGTGCTACCTAGATCCTGCCCTCAACCTGTTCAGGACTTACAAGGAGAAATGCTGTCCCCATATGAGTAAAGAAAATAAATTACTACTAACGCTAACTCTAGAGTCAGATTTTTCAGCCTTGGTTACTGAAGCTCCAAGTAAATCACTTTGTACTGAAAGCTTCCCCTGTGGCTGCCACCAGAAGACCTGAATCAATTAGCAAGGTATATGTAGGAAAATACAAAGGCAAAAGTGGATCCACATTCATACACACCCTCCTTCATCCATTCTCCTTCTCCAAACCATCAATATACCTGACCCACTTTCTAACTCCCTGTTGTTGCAGATGTTGCTGATGCAAAGCCTGCTTCAGCTTATTGGGAAGACACATTCATCAGAGAAATAATGCAGTGCAGCAGTGTCTTCTTTTGTCAGGARCAGCTGGAATTATTGCTTATTTGGTGTCACCCCAAGGCATTCATAATTAGGAGCAGAAGATGTGTGTGCCAAGATGAGCTGTAAAAGACACATTTTATGCCAAAAGCAGGTTGGGAATGTCCTTGTAAGTATGGCAAATGGTTTCATTTATACCTTAATGAAGGCAGTTTTCTTGGATTTCATTTTTTGCCATTTGCATAGAAGAATTTGATCTGCTGCAATAAAGATTCAAGTAGCATGCATCTATGATGGCAACTTACCAAAGTCCATTATTTCAGTCTTCAACAAATTCATAATTCTATGATTAAGAAAAAAAAAATCTCCACAACTGCTCACATTTCTGAGTATTTAAATATGAATCTGAGGATTTAATTTGACAATGAAAGAGAATTATTTTACATGATTTTAAGCTAATTTAAAATTAATTTCAGCATGAGATTTGTTAGTTTCAACCCTGCTCAAAAAGTTTAAAACAAAATCCTATGATGTCCCAACACACCTGATAGTTGGCAATGCCAAAGGACACTTGTTTCCACTARGATGATTGACTGTGGATGGAAATGGCAGAGGCATGGGTGCACGTTTCTTTTTGCCAGGTGTCTCACTGCAGCAGTAACTGCTGGCAGAGTAGCAATCAGCAAGGAAACTATAAGATCTTAAACCTCTGCAGCTGTTTTCTTAGCAGCCCACTTGGCCTAAACTGCAAATACACAGTTCTATCAGCCTCACCAAATGGGCGATAAACTGGGGTCCCCTGTCACATTTCCTTGCTTGGCCATGGTCTGAGTAAAGGTATCTGTGGCAAAAGGCTGCATCCAGCTCAGGCTCACCACCAGGACTGTGCTGTGGGGCTTCCCAGTGGGACACCTTCCTGTCCTCTGCTCTCCTGGGGACAGGCTGAGTAAACCAATTCGTCAGTCTCTGAACAAGCCTGCCAGGAGCCTCCCTATTGTCAGAAGGGATTATTGCTACTTATTACTTAACAACTCCTGCCAAACCTCTGTGCAGGAATATCCCCATGCATCTGACAACACCAGCCACTCCTGTGAGCAACTCARGTGGGAATAATTGTGTTACAAAAGTCTTCAGTGTGACACATTGCAGACTACTGACTACCAACCTTTTTAGTCCAAGCCTCACTCCAGCGACCCTTTTTGCCACCAGTCATAGCCAAGAGCTCTTTGGCATAGTGGCTTGGTGAAGGGCTCTGCAGAACACTGGGTGAGCATCTCTGCATCATCTGCATGTGTGAGAGCACACCAATCATACCCCAGAGGTCCAAGTGTTGAGTTGCATGACTTAATACACAAACACCCCCCCGTGACCTCAAGTGCCTCTGTACAGTACTCAGATAAATCCCTCTGCCAAGATCAAGTTGCAGGTCCCAGACACAATCACATATTACACAATGCCATAAAAAGCTCTTTTCTCATATCTCTTCCTGGATAAATAAAACTTAACCTCCAAATGATAAAATATTTTAAAAAAATTTTAAATAAAACAAACAAAAAACCTATATATTTCAAACATATTCTCAATTTCATTCTTTATCAGAAAGTCCTTTAACTGGAGTTTTCCAGAAAAAAAAATTACCTGGGATGTCCAGATGACTTTATAATTTAACCCAACTGAGGGGATGACCATTATTCTTCTAAAAGCAGAAAAATAAATTAACATTCACAACACAGAGGAAGAAAACACTGATACATTTTGACACTTATGACCACTTATGACTTGCAGATCAGAGACCTATGAAAACAGTACTGCCCTGTCAAGATTTTAAAAAATGAACTGGATGAAAATCACCTACAGAATTCTAATTAGACCCATGCTTCTCTGTCCATCCCTGACATGCCACATGTTGAACTTCTGCTTCTTCCCTCTGCAATTGTAAGTCAAAGAGTAAAAGGTCTGACATTTGTTGCTGTTCTGACCATTAAAAAAATAAATGAGGTGACAGGAGATGTATTTGTTGGGTCACCTTATAACTGAGATGAAACCCATGCATTTTTAGGGATGAAAGGGAAAGCATGTACTGAAGCACAGGATTATGACCACATGATCAGGATTGTACAGGACAGAGAACCTCGAGACAAAAGCCTGAAAGGACTTGGCTCAGAGCAGCAACGTGCAAATGCAGAGTTTCCATGGGAATTAACTATTTTGGCCCAAAAAGAAGCTACCTGGAATTCAAAGTGGGGCAATGCTTCTAAGGCAAAAGGACCATGTAGTCATAGTTTTTTCTCCCTTGAAGGAAGAAATATTTTCCAATGACACTTGCATAGTCACAGAATATGTAACCATTTCAAGGACAATGGACACTGTAAGTGGACTAAGTATTCACAACTTCACAAAGTTTCCTTACTATTGCTGGAAATTGTTAGGCTTTGATAGGAAAGGTTCTTTTCCTTGTTAGTCAGCCTTGTTGCTAACTGGCCTCATTATGGCACTACCATCACAGTGCTCGTCATTACAATGTGTTGCAGTGGAACATAAAACACTCAAGAAGTTCAATCATAATAACTAAATACTGTAATATATAGACAGAAAAAATTCCTTACTGTTGAAGCTGGCCTGGCTCTGGACACATTTCCCAGAGAAGCTGTGGATGCCCCATCCCTGGAAATGTTCAAGGTCAGGTTGGATGGGACATTGGCCAAACTGATCTAGCGGGCAGTGTCCCTGCCGATGGCAAGGGGTTGGAACAAGATGATCCTTGAGATCCTTTCCAACCACAATGGGGGGGTTTTTAGCCACGTGAAAATGAGCTAAGCTACACTACCTGGCCCTAGCTTTGTTGAGTTTTAGAGACATTGCCCCAACACAATATTCACAGTACTGTGCAGCAGAGGCCCACCTTAAGGTCAAATTGCTGAACTAATTGCCACCTGGAAAGCTCTCTGCATTTGTTGGTGTTGAATCCAATGACAGTCAGAGAGAGAAGCTGACCTCAGATGCATCTTAGGCTTTGCAGAACTCTTATAGGTATGCTTATCTACCAGATGAAGGGCTCTGATCTCACCCTGAGCTCAGTCTCACTGAGCCTCCTCAGTGAGACTGAAGCAATTTTAATCATCGACATGTGGCCAAGAGGGGCTATTTTTAAAAAAGGTTTTCTGAAATAGAATAGGTATATATTTAGGTGGGATAAAACTAGAACATGTTCCCAACAATAGAAATCATATGACACTGCTCACAGAATCTGTACAACTTTCACTGGAAGAGTTCAGATCATCAAAGTTTAGTCACCAATGTTTTTGGGGTTTTTTTAGGAGGCAGAGAAATAAAAATAGCTGTGGTATTTTGGAATCATTAATGATCTCATGTAAATTTTTTCCACAATGTTTACTCCAACAAAGACAAGTTCAGCTTCAGCAGTCTATGCCCAAGTGCAATGGATGTGAATATATAGTGGTTTTAAAAACAAGACAGTATCTCACTATCTTGTTTTGATTCATCTTCAGGAGATGTTCTCCATACGGATATTTTTCCTAATGTTACAATTGAATCAAGGGCCTGCAAGACATTTTGAATTGTTTCAACATCATCAAGTAGATAAAATGCTGTTGAAGTTGGCAAAGTGTAAAGTTGCATGAGATGATAAACTAAGGCTAAGAGAAAAAGGAAGATGCTGAGTACTTGGAAAAGGAAATGGAAAAAAGAACATCAAGACCAAAATTTCTCAGGAATCACCAAAATTTCTCATTCTCTGCAATATCAGTGACTAGGTCAGAGTCCATGCAAAATTAGAGGACAAAAGATGAGAAAAACCACAGAGTTCTTGCAGGTTGCTGAGCTAAAGGCAAGTCTCAGGAAAGAAGAACATACCCCTACAAAGGCTAAAGGCCAAAATAATAAAGCAGAAGGACAGCTTCAGGTCTCTCTGCCAAGAATCTAAAAGAGCAAATTCCGAGCCGCAGAAATATTAGACAGCAATCTCTAAACAGAGATACCAGTTCAGAACATATAAGGACATTAGATATGTGCACACAGATGGAGAGGCCAAGATCATGAAGTTCAGAATCAAATTTCCAGAATTCAGTGTTTAGGGTATCAGTGCTCAGGTATAATAGGAAAGAGACACGGTCATGAATCAAAGAGCATGGATTTAATTTCCGGCAGCAAACTGGAGGAACTCGGGGCCTCAGCACTACAGTCTCTGGACCTGACAAAAAAAGTATTTTTTGAACTCTCATGAATCTGAGAAGTCTGTACAAGATCAATTTGTAGGATGAAAATATAAACTATATTCTCTACAACAGAGATAATTAGCAGGGATCTGTACAAAGGAGATTAAGGAAAGACCCTGGCAAAAGGCTCCTGAACACTGGATCTCATAAGAGGGCATAGCTGTGCTCCACGTGGAGCCTGTGGCCTTGCCTCTCTACCAACCCAAGCATCAGGTGCCACAGCAGGCACACTGCAGGTCACACTGGTCATGCACATCCTCCATCATCAGCTTCCACAAAGCAGGAGAAAGGACAGGGTGTTTCTAGTGGATGGTTAAGGCAAAGGACAGTCAGATGAGAAAAATGAAATGCAGTGCCATGGCAGGAGCAGGGAGGAGCCTTTGAGCAATTGCAAGATGTGACAGGTCTGTGATTTCCTTAATGTAAAATAAAAAGAACATGTTATCCTTTTAGGAGGAAAAAAGCTTGGGGCCCTTAATCACAGTGACAATCATCCTAATAACATCCTAAAAATAATCCTAATAACAACCCACAATAACTGAAAGGTCAAAGGATTGCTGCTAGGTTTAGCTAAGGAAATTCACTTGTGGTTTTATTTAATCATATCCAACTGGCTTAAAAGCTTTTCTTTGGGCTCTTTTCAGCATGTCTCCCAACACATTCACTGAGCTTCTCTATCCTAAACTGCAGGAAAGGAATTGATGATTGTCACTGAAGAGCTAAAGGTACAAACACTATGCCTGAGCTGCCTAAACTTGACTGTACCTCTCATGTATGTGCAGCTATGGATATTGTGGGGGCTGATTCTCAGTTTCTCAGACCACTTGCCAAGCAGGAGATAGCCTCAATGAAGCATACAAACCAGGACAAGAGGCTTCCTTGATGGAAAATATCTGATCACATTTCTCCAGTATCAAAAGCATACAAACAGATCTTTCCGTATTCATCTTGTCAATAATTTACAATTAAATTAGCATATACTTAAAATCTCCTACTCACAGGTGGACTGGAAAACTTCCATGAGGCATTACACAATCAAGAGGACAAGTGGATGTCAGATTCAAGAGACCAGGGATCAAAAGCAGGAAGCTGCAGCCAGTACAGACAGAAGGGTCTAACAAGAGACTCACACTAACATTGACTGAAGCTTCAGCTCACAGCAGAGAGCAGCACAAAGCCACCACTTGCTTTCTGATGTTCAGCTAAGAACAGAGACAGCTGACAGGACTGAAATGGGCTCTGTCACAGTTAAGGGACCAACTTTATTCTCCCACTGGTGCTATAAATATTCCCTTGATTTAACTGTTTTCCAGCAGTTAGTGCACAGACATGTCATGAGAGAGATAATGCTTATTTTTTAGCAGGATTTCAAAATTGCAGTCTCAGTGACTTGCTTTTAGGGGGGCACATAAGTGCCAATCCAGATTGGAAAATCGTGTTTCTAAATGGCCTCCTTTGAAGCCCCATACTCAAAAGCAGCACATCTTGACAAGCAGAAGAGAATTATGGTATTTACCAATGTGCAAAAACTCACAGTTGCTAGAAGTATGTATTCCAACATTTTTGCTTTATAGTGTATGGATGGAAAGTGAAAAGTACTAGGCAATGCTCAGTTAGCCTTCTGCACTGTGAAGTGCACTGTGGCCTGTTCTGTTTTCTTGTGCATAGCAGGGTAACAGCTCCTCCCCAGGCAAAGCACGGGGGATGCTCAGCRCTGCCTCTGACATTCTCACCCACCTTGTACATTTGAGTATGCATTGTACTGACCSTGCTACAACTACCCAAGATTACGGTAAAGGTCGTGTCGATTTCTACAGTGACAAATTCAAAAATAAATCTGATGTAAGAACTGTGTGAAGACAAGGAAGTCAAATGTGAAATTTTATGGCCTGCAACGAAATGGGCTCCAGAATCCAAAGCACTGTGCATGAGCTGGAGCTGTCTGAGGAAGTGCTGCTGGATATTTCGACAACTTCACTTTAACATCAAAACTTGCATCCCATTAAAAAAACCACCTGTCTCAATGCAATCCAACATGTTTTCAAGCACTGCACTGTTACAATCTGGAATCCTACTAATTAAGCCTTGCAGGTGAAAAAAATAATCCCCTGCAGAAATCATTCAGATCTTCTAAACTCTCTTCTACCTAGTTTTCTTTGTGTAACTTGTAGAGCTGGCACCAAACATATATTACTGTGGTTTTCTTGGCACAAGGCTGCAATGGCAGAGGGCCATGTTGTTCGAGTGAAATAGATACTAAGTACCAGATGCACAGAAAGTCTGGGGCATATACATTTCACTTCTCTCTGTATTTACCTCCCAACCCTGAAGCCTGGATACATAAAACGGCTGCCTGTCTCCTTCCCCTCTTGGCATACAAACTCTGAACTCCCTCAGGGGACTCAAGCGTAAATGTGAGTGCTCCCTGAGTCTCTGGAAAACTTCTGGCCATGCACACAGATGCTTAACATCACTTGGAGTGCCAAGCCCTGCTGGGTTCCACCAGTTGTTGTTCCATCTGAGGGGTGATCCAGCTGGTGGACTATCAGCATGTCTAAAGGAGGAGTGCTATTGCTCCTTTGGAGGCACAGCTAGCAGAGAAACCCTGCTCCCTTTTCCGTACCACAATCTAGTGGTAAATTCAGCAAGTGAAAACATGTATTTACAGCCATCCTYTGCCTGATGGGATTCAACTGGCCCCTCAAAAAACTTCTCTTACCACAAGTGCTTGCCTGTTTTATGGGGCAGAAGTCCTTACAATCTCTTTGGCTGAGTTAGCTTCAATTTGCATGAAAAATTAAAAGCTCGTTTAGTGAAGGAAAGTGACTTAACTCTGTCACCTAGTGGTCAGGATTCTCTCCATGGAGTTTGCAGCCCCAGGTCAACAGGAGTGATTACAAATTTTGCAATGAAAAGTTACAATAAACAGTCAACATTGGTGAAGGGATGATGTCCCAGAACTTTACATGGGGGAATCATTACGCACAAAGCATACCCCTAACATCTTACATTATTAAAAAAAACAAAAACAAATAAACCAAAAACAAACAAACAAACAAAAAAAAAACCAAAAAACCCAACAAAACAAAACAAATTAGGGAGTGTCAAAAAAGTACCATCCCTTATCCTCAGATAAGGGCAGTTTCAGTGAGAAAGATGGGTTATCAGAGCAGAACAAAGTGCCCCAGTGTCTCTGTGCTGGTTATTGCCTCTGAGCTGTTTTGCTGCTGTCTCATTCTTCAAACATAAAAGATCAACACAAATCTAGGCTTAAGAAAAAATGCATCCTGCAAGCTGAAGGGTGGCTGAAACACAGCAAATCTCACACTCTCACAATGTATTCTAGCACTTGTACCAAGGGACACTGGGAGCCTCTGAGCTTGGTTAGTTTGCCATCCAGMAACCATTTTACAGGTGCAAAGGACACCTGGAGAGTTACTGTGCTGCTCTGTTTAGACAATCATCTTCTGCTTGTTTTCTTCCACACGGAGAAATCTCTGAGTCATCAGCATCATTACTGCCTCCTTTTTGCTTACCTAGCCTCATTAAGAGGATTAGACAGATCAGCAAGGGGGAGCAATTTAACCAGCACATACTTTACAAACAAAGCTACACCAATTTCTTCCACCTCCTCTGATATTTTTTTGCCACATGAAAAAGCACTGTGGCCTGATTTCCCCTAAGCAGGACTTCTGTTCTTGAAAAGGCAGTGCTTTTTATTTGATGTCTCAAACACAAAATGCCCATGTATTTCAATTCTTCCCATCAGTCTAACATCTCTATCTATATTAAGTTGAAGATGCTTATCATTCTGTTGTCCAAGCAATTACCCCATACACAGTAGACAACATTAAATGCTCCTTAAATCCCATTACAGCCAGAGGAAGATGAGTCACTGGATGGCAACTAGAATAACCACGGCATTGAAGTTGTTTTCAGTGACTGTTGCACAAAGGCTATGGAAAAAGTCAGGATGAGTGACATCAGGAGTTTACTGGTAAAATCTCTCTCTTTTCAAAATAAGATAACAGTTGAGATTAATGTCTAAAAGATCCCAAAGTATATATATGCTCACACCAAAGTACACTGCAAATATCTGAAATGCAGGGAAAGCCACTTTGCAAAGCTGTCACAGAGCCCAGAGCAGTGTTAGGGGACACAAGTCAAGGCTTCTACAGCTGAAGGATAGATTTGGCCAGGAAGGATAGATTTGGCCAGGAAGCACTAAAGGTGAGGCCTATTCTACCTCAGCAACAAAACTGATGTAACAGTTATGGGCAACGACAGCCCTTCCCTTCCCTTCAGCAGGGAATTCAGTCTAATTCTCTTTCTTACTCTGCTAGGGCAGCAGTTGGTGCTGACCAGGAAACGGGAGTATCACCTACTGCCCKTAAAAGCACTGTTCCATTTCAGAGGAAAATTATTTTCCTGCCAGTTTGCTGTATGAGCAGGMACCCTGCCTGTCTTGCCAATCTACCCATAAGCAGCTTGTAAGCCTGATGTGATACCAATGTTTATAGTCGAGGATAGGAGCATAGAATTCTTTATCTGTAGGTTCTGACTAAGCGGATACCTGCTACTCTCAAGTGAATGCTGAAGTCCTTATTCCTCTCATCTCAACAGGATTTCTGCCAGTGAGGTATCAAGGCATAAGGATGCCATTCTGCTGTTCTCAGCTGCATCTTAATATTCTACAGCTATTGTTAGAGAAAAACTAATGAATTGGACTTGGCACAAAGTAACAGACCAAGCTTTAGATCTTCTGTTTATTGCGTTTCATTTAGTGAACTTCCTTGCATGGGATTAAAGATTTGGCTTTCTACAGCAGCAGCAAATATTTTGATTTCTAATAAAAAAATCATGTTGATTATTCAGGCCAATGGATCCACAGCAACCGTGACATTACTTGTGACAAGTGATGGGAACAGTGGATATTTTTCGCTAGAGATAGTAAATTGGAAGACAGCTGAAAAATGGAACCAGCACTGGAAGAGATTAATGAGGAACTAAATGATTTACAAGTACCATGTCCTCATTTGACTGGGAATTAGATAAATTAACAAAAAAAAAAAAATCAATGCATTAATGAAGCTGAAGGGCAACTCCACAAATATATTACAAATGGACTTGGAGGCAAAGAGGGGGGAAAAGATAGGAGGGAAAAMGCAAGCAAAGGAAAAAATGACAGCCTACATGAAAAATGTGCTTAGCAAACCAATGGAAATGGTAACAATTCAAGCAGAAGCCCTTAGTGTTGTTTCCTGAGGGTGACAGACAGGGAAGGAGAAGCTGGTATAAGATAGTTGATACATCTGTTAATAAGACGAAACTTTGTATGTGGGAAAATCTTAAAAGAGAACTGAGTCATGCTACCAAAATGATAGAAGAAGTTTAATTTTAAACATCATAAATTGGATGGATATAGTGTTATAAATGCCAGAGGTAGAGAGAAATTTAGCCTATATTAAGGAACAYGCTTTCGAAGATCTTTCAGGATACATTCCTCTGGCAACAAARAAATGCAAAAGCCATGTAACTTGTCCTACTTCAGCAGACTCCCATAGCCACAAGATGAAAAATATTGATTCTGCACCAAAAATAAATTCTATATGAAAAGGAATACTTCTTGGGAACAYAAAAAACATTACCTCATAGCAGGATTGTTACGAAGGAAAGAGCAATGCTGTTTTTCAATAATTATCACCACCAGTTCCATTACCTGGGCACTGAATTCAATCTTATCCTTGACAAACCAGAAAAGGGGCTACAGCTCAACAGGTTATTTACATATTAATGGTCATCTGTACAGCCTGTTGTTTCAGTAACACAATTTTCACTGACTCTTGAGCTGAGGGCTGTTCATACTTAGCCAGCTTAAGCATTTTAACAGGCCTAATTATTGGTTTGTTTCCAGCATTCAGGTCCCTGGAAACTGGGAAAGGATTCACAGAAAAATTTTACAGGCCAAGTTACCCCTACAATTCATTAAGGTGATCCAGCTATATCTTGGTAATAAAACATCTATAAGACTTTAGTCCCTCTCCTTTGGTGGGAGTTTGCAACTGCAACAGCCGTGTTTGCATAATACAGTCTATATTGTTTAACCTGCTTAAAGCTTCCTGCTCTAATACTTAACAATGCACATAATAATTAATATAAACATTACTAAAAGCATATTCTTCAGAAGCTTTTCCCAGTTATGAATAAAACTGAAAGAAAATCCAATTTTTCCAGTCCAGACTCCAAACCAAGAAATTGGAAAAGTATTTTAACACTAACCTATTTGTTTTCAATTTGAATATTATCTTTAGCATAGACCATATCCAAATATTTGCTTGACCAGAGAGGGACAGTGAGAATCACTCTGAATGGCTTCGGGCCTTTTTGTAAAGGAAGCTTTATGACCTGTCTCATCTCCTGCAATAAATGTTTTTATATTATGCACACTAAAAATATTATGCCAGGAAGAGTCWATACACACCATCCTAGAGATGGATAACCAGTGCTGTTTCAAGATGTGAGAACCACTGTTGTAATTTGGGTTGAGCCTAGATTTAACACTTCCTCATACAAAGCCCAAGCAAGAACCACTGGATTTTGGGCTATAAATGGAGAATGGGATGATACCTTTCCTCTCTTTACTGTTGTAAGCTCCCTTCTGAATGAAATCTGTTATTAATGGTTGATGATATTGGAGGTTTTTCCAATCTTAATTATTCTCTGATTCTGTGATACTAATCCTGAAAATACTCATGTTTGGAAAGTATTAAAACTATTCTTGTCAACATTTCCATCTCTTCTTTTTAGGCTTTTTGTTGTTGTTTGTGTTGCAGCCAACAGAATTTGCTGAATTAATCTCAAATTCAAATATTGTTCTGACCAACCAAATACAACCTATTTATTATTAAAGGAAGGAAAGTAGGAAGCAGGCAGGATGCAATTTTGCTCTGGGTAAAGATATTTTATAGGTTGTGTATGTGTAAAAAAAGGGTAAGGACAGGGACCATAAGATGAGCTGTCCTTTTAGTGTGACATATAGCAAATTTTAACAGCATCCTTAGAACTACTGGAGAATGAAATTCATCTCTGTGTAGAAAATTGCACTTAAGCCATCAAAACAAGGCTATAAGTGAGAGATAATGGTTGTATATACCTTTTCCTGGCTCATTAATGGAGCTGAATTTCCTCCCAAAAGTTTAGGATAAATATGAATACTCTTTTGAAAAACTGCAGAAATGCCACAGGTAAGCACAAAAAGTTTGTTTTCATGAAGGCTTTTAGTGAAGCAGAGAGGTGTTGTGAATTCCTGCACTCTTGCAGAAGTGCCCTTAGTGTACATGATACTTCCTGGTAAGTGTGCTCATGCTGTGCCACTTCACTGCTTGGTAGGCACAGCCATCAAAGCCATGTGGATTTTTTAGTATTTACTCTTGAGGACTTTCCTTTCTATTCCATTTCACTGCTTAGACGGTACAACTCACCAAAACTATCATGTGTTACTGGTGCTATTTCAAAAAAAAGGGCAGTTAAAGAGAGATTCCTCATTTGGTTAAAAAGTTATGCTAGTTATGCTGGACATATGAAAATAATCAATGCATTCAGTGGGGCACTCTAAAAAGATTCATAGATCCTCTAAAAGCAAGATCCAGTCTTTGATGCAATCAGCATGCAGGCACATTTTTTTCAAGGATTCGAATATCAAAATAATGTTGTCATGGAGCAGCCCAAGAGAATATTTTCCCAAGATGACCTCAAGTACCCATTAAAAACCAGTTTTGCAAGGCAATGAGTAATCTGATGAGAGCCTAAGCTGTGTCCATGCTTTGCGTAAAGGTTCTCAGACTGCAGCAGCAGGATCAAATTGAAGGAAAAACAATACAAAGATGATAAGAAGAGAAGAAGAAATACATTACCCTTCTGTTCTGCCTTAAAGATATTTGCTATCAATGTTGATAATGTTGCAGTGAAATTAAATCTATTCTATGATGTTGTATTCTCAAAACAAACATGTTTCTCAAAACAAACACATATTTATTTATCCTCTTCATATAAACAGTCATGCCTATCTGGAAGAATCAGAGTTGYAAAAGGAGTAACTTCCAAAGCACAGGGAATGCTCTTCCCACGTCTCCCTGAAAGTACACAATAATCTGAACTCTTGGTCTCAGCAGGCAGGCAGTGAAGGAGCACTAAAGCCACTGCTGCTGTGGTAAGGAAATTACTGATCTCTGTGTGCAGGGACAGCAGTGCCTCCTCACCTGCCTTTGGAGAAGGAGCTCCACCTGCCAGGACACACCGGGCAGAGAGCAAACACCTCGGACACAAACCACCCCCAGGTGGGCATTTTCTGCACGTCAGGCATCCCTGGGAATGCTGGGGAGATGAAACACCCCAAGAGAACATGAGTGCATGTGAAAAGGAGACAGGAGGAGAAAGAGGAGAAAGGACAAGGTCATCTACTAGGTCAGAGGTGTAAAAGGAGAGATGTTTGTAGCTTCACTTGAAATACTTTTGTGWTTCTTCCCACCAAAACCAGCAGGACCAAAATGTTTCCTGGTGTAATAAATTGGAAGCTGTGAGAGAAACCTCAACATGAAATTGCTCTGATAGACTAGTGAGCTATAGAAGAAGGAAAATCATGTTCTGAATGGGTGAAAAGCTCCAGTTGCCCTGCCRTCAATATGCTAAATGAGCCATCCTTACTCTCCACTGGCCCTGGGACAAATGACAGACATGCTGGCAGATTCAGAGGAGCGCCAGCCACACATAACACACACCTGTGACTCCTTATCCTATGGGGGACTCGGGACTAATCTCTGCACTACTGGGTGACACTGCTGAAACTTCATAAACCATTCCACCACATGACAACAATTTTTAAAACAAAAACAGACATCAAGAGAAGGAGACCCCAAGGACAAATTATTTGAAGTATTTCAGCACCCCACTGTATTCATACTCTAATGAAGATCACACAAAATATTTGATGGAGCAACCAGAAGGGCCAAAGTGTAAAACATTCACTTCACTATTAAATTTTAAAGCTTTAATTATAAAAATGTCTCACCAACTCTAACTGGCACCTTTACATTTATGGTAATGAGAACAAAAGCAATGGAACTTGAGAGAATGAACTACTCTTTCATTTCTTTGGATAAAGGCAAAGGCATAAATCTTGTAATTAAGAGAGAGTTTGAACTGCCAGTGTTTGAGCCAGACAAACTAGATCTGTCTTGTCCGTAAGCAGGGGCTTATAACCTTGGCATGATAGTTAGGACACACACTCATTAATGTCTGTCTAGAGCTATAATATGAGTATTCCTTTACACATCTGTGCCTTTCATTCTCCATTCACAGGCTTTAAACTAGTTGGGKTTTTTTGGCTTGCCACCTGCCTTCTCATCTATTCAGGAAACCAGCTCACTTTGTGGACTCAATGCCAACTTCACGCTGAGGGCTGGCACATGGTCTGTGGACTATTTGAAGCAGGAAGGGAGCTCAGATCATACAGAGTCCTTGTATTATTTCTCCAAACACAAACAACATCAATCCCTTGTAACTACACCTGAGAGAACACTAAGAGATGTTCCACATAGGTGGAGCTCAGGAATGTAGTAGCAGCTGATGGCAGGTGTGTCCCAAGGTCCTGCCTGCTGGAATCCTCTCTCTGACAGGAGCCAGAACTGGACGTTTAGGGAAGAAAACAGACCACATGTAGAGAAACCATCCGAAAGTGGATGGAAAGCATTAGCATTATACAGCTTCCCAAACTATTGATGATGTATTTTTGTTTCTTAGTCCATGCATTTGTCCTGTCACTTCTGAAACCTGCACAGACTTGTCAGGTACAGAACTTTGCCTGGGCAGACCTAATTTTTACCTAACTTTTGTTGTAGAAGTCTTGAATGTCTGGACTGGGCCATTTTCTACAGTTTCTCTATCAGCTGGGAGAAGCAAGGTTTTCAGAGGGAAATTCCACTCATCATWAGATTAGTTATTGCAGGTGTTGGGGATGAGTTACTGCATGGAGATGTTTTTTCCTCCATTAACCTATAAGGGAGCCTGATGAAAGCCTCACTTCTGACAGCTACAGCTAGGTGACACAGATGCATTGCCAAAAGCAAGCTTCTGGAATGTGAAGACACCTTTGCTCTAAATGGGTGATCCAAGGAACACAGAAAATAGAGTTAAAAGGACTCTTGAGAGCATCTCTTTAACTGTACAGAGACTCTCTCAACATCTCAACAGAGTGATGCCATTGCTCTTTAGGATGGAGCTAGTTACTGGAATGACCTACTCACAGAATGTGTTTTCTTAATAAAATCTACAGCTCTGACACAATGAAAACTGAAATTAGTACAATATTTGACAACATACTTGACCTTTCCAAGAGAATACACTACACAACAATAAGAAAAACAACAATAAAATGTTTCAGAAAAGCTGAATCTGATTATGCAGTGAACTGCTAAACAGGAATCTGACCAGAATCTTTAAAGGGGGGAGATAATTAGGCAAATGTTCAAGAGACAGAGCCTCATAAGAATGTCAAATGTCACAATTATCCATTTACTTGATAAAACAAGTGCTCTGTTGATTAAATTTTATTGCTCTCACTGCTTCCTGCTTTTAAGATTAAAACATCAGAATCAATTCTAAGACACCATTTCTTTGGGAAGGGAAAGAGGATGCCTGTGTCAGCAGAGGTCCTCAGACAAATTCTGACCCGCTCCTGAGGGCSTGTAACACCTTCTGCCTATCACAATCACAAAACCCTGAGTTCTGTGACCTGTGCTGGTGGGAGGGATGGGGAGGGACCACGGTTTTGGYTTCATCAGACCTTCTTTTGGGAAATCTAATCCATCCACTCACACCAACTATTCAGTGTAGCAGTCCTCACCAGCGATAAAAGCTGGCCRCTGCAGGAAGCCAGGTGAAGAACATGGCACTTATACTCTGCTTTTCTGGTTCACCAGCAATCACCTGGCTTTAGGCAAACATGAAAAAGTCACAACCATTTGTGTTCCAGTCTGGTTCACCATGGTATTTCCATCCCATGTAATTTTATGCATCASCACAAACCTGGAGTGACACAGGAGTTATTTCAGCCCTGGCTATTTAAAGTTTCACAGAGATGAGCTGTTACAGTAGGTCTGTTTACATGAGAGGAGGGACATTGTGATTTACAGCTCATGACAGAATTTGGAAAGGCCAGCTGCTTTCACTCTGTATTACACTATCGCTGGCTCTAGCATGAACCTGACCCGTCAGTTTTGGAAATCCCTCTGTTTCTACATGAGGCTATTTTCACATCTYGCTAATCATGTGCAGSAACAACAGCTACTGCCTCTGCCACCAAATCCAGATGTATCAGCTCCAGGCTTCCCTCCTGCTTATTCAGCATTGCCACTGAGCTATGCCCTGCTATGCTACACTACGCTGCTCTGAGCTTCTTGCCTCAAGCTTTCAGTGGACTAGAAGCAACTTTAGGCTTGCTCCATCTCTACAGTGCAAAAGAAGAATGGGAACAGTGCAGCAATAGCAGCTGAGCAGTAGCAGCTGCAATCATAATACCTGTGAGGATTCCTGGAGAAATAAAGCAAGTATAAGGAAGGGAAGGAAAAAAGTAGGAGCTCCTTTAATGGAATTATCTTTTGATACACACAGATGCACAGGAGCCGAAGGATGCTCAGCCTGACATGTTGATATTGCCAAAGTATCTGCCAAAGGACAGTGAATACCATTATCTCTGCTGTGCTAGGTTTTGTCCTTAGCAGCACCAATATAAATTCCCCAAGACTTAGGCCAGTTTTCAGAAATAGAAACCYGAAGTTGGAGCTACATTTAGACACTGGCATCAAATGGTGAGTGGCAGCTCTTGCAGGCTCAGAACTTTTCACAGTTAACCCACCCATGTCTCAACATAAACTTCGCTGCTCAGGTCTGTGTTTCTAGTCCTAAAATCCTTGTGAGGTGAATCCACTTTCACCACACCACAAATCCCAGCCATGCCTTCTCATTAGCTTCTGATTCAGTAACCTGCCAACTAGTCAATTCCATCAGAGCCTGCTATCACCTCTCACTGTGGTTTCAACTGCTGAGCAGATTAACATTCAGAGGACACAAACAATAAACATTTTGCTTCATTACTTCTAACAAATAAATAAAATGGATTCTAGAAGTCCTTCCAACCTCTTCCTCATTCTTTATTGGTTTTGATGTACTAAGCCACAGTGTCCCAACCATGGCATATTTCTCTTACATTCCGCTTACTTCACCGTGAAATGACTCAATTCAGCCAAGAAGATTTGAAATACACACTAAAGGCAGTGTAAAACAGCACCCTTACCAAGTGTGAAAAAAGAAATATAGCTCATAAACAGAGTAGAAAGCATATTTAAAACAACTTCTAATGAACTCCAGAGGCAGCAGAGCTTGAACCAGACAACATAGCCCTGACATCAGCATTGGCTTTCAAAAAAATCACATTGTCCACAGGTCATATATTTCACTGCATCTCTGAAGAAATGCTAAATCAATAAAATAGCTAAAGGTTGCCAATGAATCAGGCAGTGTTCTATAAAAAGCCAAGCATTATTGCTGCAGGGCAACTTAAAAGCTGAAGAAATATTTGCAAGGAAAAGGCCATCCCTCCCACTGGAGCCCATTCATATTCAGCTGTTTGACACGTTCCAGCGGACACCAGTGAGCAGTACCAGGAGCTGGAGTCGTGTTGGCCTGCTGGCTCTGCTGCAGCAGCTTTTCTTGATGGTGTGGGGTTTCTAACACAGTCAGTTTGAGTGTTCCCCCTCCCTGAGCCTGGATATTAGCACCCTTAYGAAAACTCAAGCTTGCATTGGCAACACATTCACCAATTATTATGTGTGTGTTACCTTGGCACCCTTATATCCAGATTGCTYATTTCATACTCAGCCTTCAGAGGACCACAAAATTACCTATACCTGGCAATTGTGAAATCAGAGCTGGGAACTTTCTAACAATTCACAGTACATCATTGGTTTCATTGTTTCTGTATATACCACARGATACAAGCCATCTTCTTGCTGAGGGGAATACACAGAGGAGAATAAAATATTAGGTGAAAGCAAGTTTGATATTCTACTGCAAACCCAGAAACTAAGCTTATTGGTGTCATAGACTACCTTTGGTTTTTGTTTCCTTCATGTGCTGACATCCATCTTATGGAGTCCTAAGAAAATCAGACTATCATACTCTGACTCAATTTTCATAGAAGTAAAAATAAAGATCTGTGTCCATTTTCTGAACTCATGCAGAACACTTTGATCTTTTAAGGCTATCAATTTTAAAAGAGGGAAAAGCAGTCTAAAGGCCAAATCAGTGTTGATGGGGAGGCTAAGAACTACTGGAACTAAGACTATCTTAATTTCATGCAAAAGCTGGGACTCGAACTTTTATGTCTCAGTGTAAACATTCTAAAAAGTGCTCTCTTTTCAGTCATGAGAACATATGACTTCTGCAGTAGTTTCAGAAAATAATAATTCATTCCAGAAGTATATAGTATATATATCATGTCTTGGTGACACGGTTCTCTATTCTGCTTTCCTGTTTAAAAATAAAGGTTTTTCACAACCATACTTTCAATATGCATTTAATATTTACATATAGGCTGTTTTTGACAAAACAGGGCTTTTGGATAAGCTTCAGTGAGCACTGTGTTCAGCTCCATTACCTACAGTATCACAGCCCTCTGCAGATATATCCTCCCACTGTTACCACCAACACTGACACAAAAAAGGGGGTCTTATCCTCCTCACAGTCACTCTCCTGAAAGCTTCACAGTTGGAAAAGGCCAATCTCACCTACATTTCATTACTCACCTCAAAGAATTTGAAAGTGCAAGGCAATGTGAGAGAGAATTTAGGCATTATGCATGTTTTACTCATAAATGTTTTTCAAGTTTGGCCCTACATCTATACCTCTCTTCCTCTACATGCTTCCATGCTAGATTCACTTCTCATAGGCACTTAGCAATGGCAAAGACAACATTTTCAAGCAGAAGACTTTGTGGGTGACCAAATGCTCACCAGCTAAATACACATCAAAATTGTTTTCCTTATTTTTTAGGAAGGCAGCCCAGAAAGACTTAAGGATTCCAAAATGTTTACCACCATGTGTATTTCAATATTGTGCTTGCTGGCAGATGGTGATTAAAAACTTCTTTTCAGCTACCAGTTCTGTGGAACACTTACTTAGAATACATCAGTTTGCTCTTTCTCCTGTGATAGACCCACTGGATCCTCACAATGTATGGGTTACAAATATTTTCCATTTCTTCATACCTTTCTGATGTCATACTCTGAGATACTGGGCAGTGAGAAGCAATGTCAGACAGTATATGCCTAATTAGTCTCCTTGTAAATTCAGCAGGCATTTCCATTTGTCATTGCTGTGATTTTTATCCCCGTGAAATTATCTGTTTGATCCCAATTGCTTTTTATCATTTTCCTGAGCAGAACATTTTTCTTGTAATAATTTTAAATGCATTTCTGCAAAACAGTTGTCCTTTTAGCCCTAATATTAAAAAAAAATCCTCTGCTGCACAGTATTTTTTGTCATTATGCTGCATCGCTTTTCTACAACACTGATTTCTTTTTCATATTCAAACCTGACACAAGTGGCATAAGTGGGTGGGATGATGAGCGAAATTCAGTCTATGTATCTTCAAGCATAGAGAGATTAAACCAAAAATTAATTAAGCCTAAGTAAGAAAAGCTGTACTGCAGGAATGACAAAGCAGAGCATCTCAAATGTTGAATATGTTTCTTGCAAGTGAACATTTACAGATGCAGAGGGTACAGATACAGATCTTTTCTTTTCCACAAATTCTGATTCACAGAATGTCATTAACAACACCAACTCACTAAGTTTAACAAAGATAGGTGTTCTTGTAAAATTCTCATCAAATGTAACATTTATATCTTTCACCCATACAAATCTTTAGTATTAACACAATATATTCCCACAAAATAACTGCAGATTAGTTTGCATTGTTCAGCATTATTCAGGCTCTAAAATGAGCACAGAACATACCTAGAGTGAGATATTTACCCCTCCAAATTTCTGTGGAGTGAATCTTGTGGGTTTTATTGTGGTAGAAGGAGAAATCTATGGTAAGCACCTTTAATATTGTATTTTAGATGAGAAATGTGTATATGTACAAGCTCCTAACATCAGGGTGAATCTTGCCACTGATTTCCAAAGCTGTTAGGCAAACCCTAAAAAGTGCACTGAACATAATCCCATTTCTTTCTCATGAGTGCAAATAATGCTGGGCACAGCATGACTCCCCCAGCTCGAGTGTTAAATGGAGGCTGGAAAAAGCAGATGGCTTTTTGTTACTGAGATGCTGAGGGTACTACAGGGAAAAGACAGTTAAGGATCTAACTAAATCAACATTTCTACAGTAAAAAAAATGAGCCAGTGGTAGAATGTGTGCAACTTTTATAGCATTATTTTTGTTTCTTTAGGCTTGGGACATTGTATTGTAGTGGTATCACCTCTCTGGCTGAAGTGTGTCAAATCTTAAGTGTACAGGTTCTGAAAGAAACAGACTGTTTAAAAAGATATATGAATGGTGAAATCTTTAAAGAGTTGATGACTATGCCTACAAGACCTTTTCAGATTATATATTATGGCATGTATCTCCATCTTTTTCTCCCCATACTATTCAAAATGTTAAAACTGTCTCCGATTATGATTTGTGCCTGAGCTAAGAATACAGACTCTGATCAGCTACAGCTGCTTTATCATACTTCTCACTAGGTGTAAACTGAGATATTTCTACTGTATTTCTCAAGCTCAGGTTTGCTCTTTTCACCTCCACAAGAACATTGGCTTTGCAGTTGGTGATTGGAAATCTGCTCTGGTATCAGGATCAAGGAAAACAGTTCACAATTTCCAACCACCAAGGACTGTCCAACTTTGGACCCTACTCCAGGAATGAACTGCCCAAGCTCACACACTGCTCTACTGGACAGGCCATTGAAGGCTTGGCTACCACTGGACTCTCCCATTASCTCCTTCTGATGTGAGCATAAAGAATTAAGTGCTCCAGCACATTCAGTCAAGCAAGGTCACAAAGAAGAAAATTAATGTCACGTTACATTTGATCTGGTGTCAGCAAGGTTCATTTTCAATAGYGGCTGTGTCAGTAGGGCTCAGGTTATTGAACTCTTCCAGCCACTCCTCTTATCTGATTAATTTTGCTTATTACTTGATAACTTTCAGGTGTGGTGGAGCTTGCTGGAATCCTCTGGCCACTGTGGAGTAGAATAATGCACYGTTATTTTGCCATTTCATTTTAAATCTCAGCTGAAAAACAGCTGTTCCCYAAGTCTATAATTTGCTGTGGCTGACTACTCMTTCTACTGTTATTTATCCAGGTAGCTATATTATTTAACTCTGTGAAGCACAGCTTACCTGGGGAACACTACTAAGTAGAGAATGAAGTGGGACTCTTAAATCAGATTTCACTGATGGCTTTGAAGAGCTTCTAAAAATTCTCACCTGGTGCTTCCCAACACAGTCATTCTTTATACATCTATTCTATAATATGACATGAAAGGAATTTTTGGCYTCAGTCCTTCTACTTTCTGACTCCAGCAGCTCCTGAAAATCTCTCAGATCAAAGAACCAATGGCAGTTTGTCATCTTTGCAATGATGCATTTTTAAAAGGTACAGCTGGTGCAAGAARTTACATGTACCTTTTCTGCATCAGTGCATTTTTCTAATTAAGTAAGATTCCCTGTTTCTGCAGGCTCGACTGGCCAGATAATGGAGTGCAGTGAGATTTGTCCTGAGCTGAATGCTGCAACAGGGACAAAATTAATGCTGGGAGAAAAATGACATGAGAGGTAAAATTAAGTGGAATGATTGCAGTGTAACTATATAATTCATTTCTAAATTGTTGGAAAAATTACAAAAGTGTTAATCTTTTAGCAATTAATGTGCCAAATTAATCCCCAGTTTTTATAGTCCATTAGAATCYAATAGAAAAGTTGAAAAAAAAACTTGTGAAGAAAGAACCTTTCTTTAAGCAACATGCAGAACTTGGTTGAAAATTATATCCTTACTACACAACACCACAGGATTTTTAATTCTTAGGGTATAAAAAAAGGATACATTTTAKAATGACATTCTGTTGTTGCAAGGCTTTCATATTTAGGGATTTCTAGCCAACCCATTCCTGCCTTGTGGAGATGAGATCTTTATTTGGACCCTGCCTGCTGGGTAACATGCAACTAATTTTGTCACTGTCTGCAATGTTTTCCTTTTCATCCTTCAGATACCTGGTCAATTCAAATTGAAAATGAGCCCAAGACTGTCACTTACTGCATGCATTTACAGTAACAAGGCAAGCAGTGTGCTCATTGCAACTTGTTCTTTAGTTAATTTTCAGCAGGGATATTAAAAAAAAAAAAGAGAAATGTGAAAAACTGTCTTTGTTYGACTTTTACTTCAGCAGTGTGGGTTCATGATGAGTAAATTGACAGAGGAGTAGGTCTTGGGCAAAGAGATGCAGAGTAACCAGTGGCCACAGAATCCCACAAGTGTGCTACAGAAAGGCAGGCTGCCCAAAAACCCTGGTCAGCTTTCAAGTTGGATTTCAAAGTGCTGTACATGCCCATGTGATAGCAGAGCTTCTGATCAACCACGGGGATCAGTAGCTTCTCAGATATGTAGCYAGACTCAGATTTAAAGACCTTATAAGGAGCAAAGGGTCTTACTTAAACATTCTTTGTGGGAAGGGAAAATGCAAATGAATGAGTCACGGCTTCAATTAACATCAAGTGCATTCTAATGACCAGCTTCATTCTGGCTGATTCATCATGTAAAGCTACATGTACCCCTGCAGAATGTATAACTAGGGGTTTACTGGTGCAGTCACCCAGCTTGCAGAGTTCCTCTGCTGGTTCAGGACATGAAAGTACTCTCAGCCCACGGCTGCCATGACACACCAAGATTCAGGGTTTATACTTCCACAGGGCAGCACTGCATCCCCAAAAAGTCCTGTTTAGAAAGATGTGGTCATGATGGATAACTGGTAAATGTAGTCTGAAAAAACAAGCCTCTSTGCAAGAATCATAGAGCAGTGAAATGCTATAYATAGAAAGAGAACATAATCTACATAGAGAAAGGTTCTTATTTTAAAAATGTATAGAATTAATCAATACATCTCTGATCCTGTAATCCCCTTATAGTAAGGTTTTGGCATTGAGAGGCAAGGACCGTACTCTGACACTGTTATTAGACTATTTCCTCTTAGCAATAAACCAATTATTTTGGATTAATGATTAATGAAATTCAAAATATTGAAAGCCATAAGATTTCCATATACTAGTTACTGCATCAAGACCAATGATTGTGTGCAGTTGAAATTGAACAAATCTTTCAAAAGAAAATGTTGAATTCTGATTTTCTACATYAGAAATTTTCAAGAACCCAAACACTATTCTACATAAATGATTTCCAGCGATTAATTATCCTCCTTGTTAGAAAGGCATACCTTATTTCTCTGAATCTCAGTATCCACAATCATGAATAAGTATTTCAAAATTCTCTGTTTTTGGATCATTCCAGGACCAAAAATAAAGCTAGAAAAACAACTGATATCTGGTACTGGACAAAAGAGATCCCCACACAGTTTATAACTTGTACTTATATCTAATGTCTGAAGTGAAGATCTGAAATCAGTTGCTACAATCTTTTTCTTTCAGGAAGGAAGATATTTTTCTGCTCTAAGGAGCAAAACATAGTGACTGAAAACCTCAGGTTGATTTTATTTTTAACCAACAATTCCTCACAAAATGGGACAAAGCTGAACACAACACTTGAGTACCAATGAAGGGCTAACAAGTGAAAGTGTGCAGATCCACCACAAAGAGAAGGCTTGATTCAATGGATGGGGACAGATGGGAATGGATTTTGAGTATGCTACTTTTGAGGAATGCTCTTACGAGCCAAAACACAACACTAAGAAGCAATGTGCATGTGTATATTACATCACATTGCAACAGTTTGCAGAGCTATTCAATCAAATGATCTGCCAATTTTAATTCCCAGCATAGACTGCAGCAAAGATATGTAAGCTTCCACCAGTTGATGCCATAGCCCATCTTCTAGAAACAAACAGAAGTGAAAATGTTTTCAGGTACTGCATTAACACTGAAAATTACCATCCTACCTTTCACCAGATTTAAAATTCTTGAGCATTACTTTTGTTTCTGGTTTTAAAATCTGAAAAAACAAAAGAACTTTCCTTAGAAGTAAAAGCCATCCATGGAGAAAGATCAAATCTGAGAAAGAAAATGCTCGATGGTGAGCCAAAAACTTCCCTATTCATCCTTGGCTGATGCTGTAGTAATAGGGAATATTGAATGTGTTGGAAAACTGCAAGGTTTACTTCCCCTTTGCTGAACCTCTTCTCACTCAATGACCAGCTAAAGGGATTCTGTCATTCCTTCATTAATGCTGCTGACAATCGCCTTCTGCTTTGGATGAAAGAGGTACAGGGTTGTGCTAAGGGGAAAAAAAACATTTGGATCAGGTTTCCAAATTAAGAAATTCATAAAAATCACTGATTTTATCCCAGGCAGACATAGTATTCACAAACTCCAACACTCACATTTATTCATCCAGTTTCCTCATGGACTTCTCAAGGATTCATGTGATAGGAAATCAGCAAGTAGTCACAATGAAATTTACTTTTAAGCCGATCATTTCTCCTCCTCAGTTCCTTCCCACTTACCAGCATTTTTAACCCGCTCAGATAGAATTCAGAGCAATCTGTTTTAAAAAAAATATTAATTCCTTTATTTCATATTAGAAAAAAGATGAGTTGTCAAGCACAATCAAAATAGTCTTCATTTTCTAGGAACAATAAAGCCAGCCTACCTAGGTTTGCATTGTTTTGCTTGTCTGAGATCCAGAGGGGCTGTCTTCCACCTTTGGCATGGAAATTCCAATGCATCCTAAATTTTGAGACAGCAAGGCATTGTTTGTGGCTAAATTCTGCTAAGATCTCTGCTGCTAGGCAACCTGCCTTAAGCACAGTGTGAATAAGGTCAGTCAAGTTTCTAGGTCAGCAGGATGTATTTTTTCTGCAAGCAAAATTTGGTGGCAGACTTGATTTCACTCTTGAATCCAAGTTATCCCTTACTCTGCATCCCTCCCTGTCTTGTATTTGGTCAGCTCTTTATCAGCTTTGAAATACTGCAAGGATGATACACCTTCTAACACAGGCATCTTGGGGAGGCCWGTTATTACAATGCACTTTAGCCTGGAAACCTGCTGAACGTTCTGCCATGCTGAAAACACACACTGCAGACCCTGGGCAGGTGCTGGGTCAGGGACTTCATAAAATATGCTAAGTGCAAATAGAATGGCTGCAACTGCTGTGAGATGACACCTCTCATGCCAGGTCATGTCTGAGGACGGGCTGGAGCCACTCCAAGCCAACAAAAAGCCTCTCTGCTTTTTCTGCAGATCCCCAGAACCTCCAAGTCTGCAGGAATCCATAACTCAGCCCAAGGAATACGTGCAGTGCCACTGCCACAGCAGAGACACACTGGCAACAGAGAAATTAAGGCCTTAGTGCTAGAGGCTCAAGGGCCAAGGGCCAAATGACCTCATGTTATGGGCCCAGATTCACCAYAGGTAACTTCAGGCCCTCCACTGAGGCATCCCATCCTCAGGTTTCCCCTGTGCCTGCCCCTTCAGGGAGCTGCTCAGATGGTGTCTGCAGGTAAGTTAGATGTTTTAGCCTACATGCTTCAGCTGAGTGTCTCTGATGAAATAGGGTGCACAAGGAGCATGGATCCCTTTCCTGGTATCTAACCAGCTGCAGGGGTTGCACTACAGCTCCCTACAGCCTCATCAGTGGTGGCATGATGTCCCGACTCCAGCTAGCAACAGTTGTAGGTCTGAATTGCTGGAATAGCTAAGAACCATGTCCTGCACCATATTAGAAAAACACCCAAACAACAGTTTCCAGTTTATATGTCATATTTTCCAAAACACATTTGTCTTGAAGATATAGATGGTTAAGAAAAATGGATTACCTGCCAAAATCATCCAAATTCTTCTTTATTTTGACAGTGGATCTAGACAAACATTAAGTAATGAATATACAGCATATGAACATATATATTGTTGAATACTAATCCTTGCTACTGTGTGGCAAAATTCATCAACGAGAGTTTTGATCTAGCCTTAAAATACTGCAAGCAGTGAACTGTGTCTATGCATTTTAAATAGCCTGAACGCATAATAGAGTGATTTTTTTCCCATTATTTCTTACATGAAAGACAGGTGAGGGGAACACACACATAATACACATGGTGTGGGGGGTTTTGCCTCATGTCATATTATGCTATGAATAATATGCCTGAAGTTTTATTCAGAGTTTTTGTCACTCCAAACAGAATTGTCCTATTCACATTTAAAATAAGTTGGCCATTAAATCTTCAAATAAAAGCAAACCATTAGCTATCCTCACTATAAAGCTGCACCTGGTAGACATGCATATGAGAAGTGCTTCCTGAAAGACAATGGACCAAATGGAAATGGCAATGAAAGTGTTTTGCAAAACAAGAACAAAAAGTAACGTGCATAAAATCCCCATTTTGATGGTCAAAACAATCACTGTTACAGTGGAGGTACCTGAAATCTCCATGAAGTCAAACAAAACACTTTGAGCCAGTGACTGTGTGCTGTCTAAATTACATCATTCCAGGGCAGAGGGGTTTTTTTACTACCAGATGGTTGTTGCTCCAGTTGTGGTAGCCTAGATATGTGCTGACATCTAGTGGGCCTTTACAGAATAAATACAGCCCTAACACTTGTTAATTAGCAATAAAGAATAATAATCTTAGATTCAAAAACGTATTTTCTCATTTTTCTTCTTTTCCCCCTCCAGCACAGGGAATTGCGTTCTAGATAACTGAATTTTAGTGATTATTATGTTTTTCAATATTTGTTCAAGCTGATGTTTTCTAAAGCACTGTTCCCATTGACACCATGCTGCGTC
Organism: Cardinalis cardinalis; assembly: GCA_014549065.1. Taxonomy (NCBI): domain Eukaryota; kingdom Metazoa; phylum Chordata; class Aves; order Passeriformes; family Cardinalidae; genus Cardinalis; species Cardinalis cardinalis. The sequence goes on along the minus strand of JACDOX010000005.1, from coordinate 3,474,888 downwards.
CTTTGGGAAAATCCACCTGGAGGCATTTCTTGACTGACAATCACCATGTGTTTAAGCAGGCACTGTAAAATTGAAAAAGAAATAGATGGGAGTGCAGTTCTGCATGTCTGGAGCCACAGTAGGATCTGTATTACACCTGATTTGATCAGAAGCTCCTTAAGCTATTCCTACTAAATTCAGATCAAATTTGTCTTTAAGCAGTTGTTTACCTATTATTGTAAGTAAATGGCTACAAATAGCCTTTAAGTGATCATTTAGTTTACTACTATCCTGAAAACACCTTACTATATTGTAGACATCAATGAATATTTATGAGATAACAGTCAAAACTCTACTTAGAAACCCACTTTCCACAGTATTTACTCCATCTTCATTTAGGACATATTTATGTTCATTTGCAAAACCATGCATGCAATGCACTCCTCACTCAGGATAACTAAACTGAGGAGAAACTACTAGAACCTTAACTACTGATTTCAAAGTAAACTGAAAGAGGAAACATGACCAGAAAATCAACTGCCTTTAGAATGAACGGATTTGGGATACCAAAAACTCCTGCTTAGGTTTCAGCATGATTTTAGAGTCCCCACCAATGAGAAAGGTTTTTATTACTTGAGAAATAAGACATCTGGAGGTTTTACAGTTATGTAAGGGGTTGAGAGAACCCCAGTTGTATTCAAACCCTAAAAAGAAGGTCCATACCACCTCCAAGGGGTCCCTGAGGCTGTCTTTTAACCAGCTTTGATTTCCAGGACATAGTCTTTTAGGCTAAAGCAATAGGCTGTTCCAGAAGACCCCTAGGTCACAGAAAGGGAGAGGAATGATATGCTGAACTAGCACTGAAGAGATTTATTCTGAATGAAGAAAATGGTAAACACCCTCATAGCTGGCCTATATGTGCTGTCACTGTTTCACACAATCACTGGGGCCCCTGACATGTATCCACCAGTGTCCCAATAACCCAGCATGGTCAGCTCCTCATGAACAGGTCATTACTTACCACTTGCATGAATTCATTTTGGGGGTATTACAATTCAAGTGGCTGCTCAGCTGGTACCCTATAAAGAGTCTTGCCACATAGTGCTATTTTTCATTTTTCGTCTCAATGTAAAACCTGCTCGTGATTTATCAGCTGTAGCAAAGCACAAAGCCATAATTTTCTTTTATTGAACTCGCTCTGGGTAGCCATCACTCTGCAGAAATGCAGATGGTCATCTTATTCTTAGCAACGGGATGAATGCCACAACTCTGCTGACAAAGACAGCAAAGCAGCCATTTATAATAGTAAGAGAAGCATTCAATTTAATATCTGTGTTAGCTGCACATAGTTAGGCTTTTTGGACATAGTTGTTATAGGATCCTGCTCTGCTAATACTTCAGGACTTTACAGCATTTAGGCAAATTTGCATAGCATGTGTACTGGCATCCAGGTGCGACTTCGGTGCTTATGGCAAATGAAACTGAGTTATATCCCACTATATATATAGCTGGCCTCCAATTGAACTCTAATCATAATCAGGCTTTATGATGTGTATTTGAGATAGTGCAGTTTTGTAATTTGTCCACCTCTTCCCTTACTTCAATTTTCAGGGGCATCCACACAGTGCAGATGAAATTCTGGTTCTGGATCAGAACCGACGAACTTGAATGAATTAAATGTATTTAACTATTTCATTGTCAATGGAATTAAGGAGATAACTTGCAGCTCCCCTTTTGTTTCAGAAAATATGGATTTAGGGGATTTCTGGTGCCAGCATGATACACAAACCACAGTTTCTCTGTTCTAGGGTGAGAAGAGTGGCAGTGAATTATTCACGGCAACTAGTGGAGTACCCAGAGACTTGCCCTCTGATAACCAGCGAGTTTGTGGAGAACAAAAATATGGTGTTGAATATTAAACAGAAAGGGGCAGGTGTTTTCTAATAAGCACCCTGCTGGATCCTGCCAAAGGGCCCCCATACAGACCTTAATAGCTGAATCTGGAATGTGCTTCATTTCATCACAGAACTGGCTATTGCCACAGCAACGACTCTTGACTAATAACTCAAAGAAACAAAACAGAGATGCAAGTCAAATCCAGAAATTAGAGTATTTAATCGTTTAGAATAAGGGGAGATTTACCTAGCATTTTCATGGGATGGATTCAGAGCAAAAATTCATCCAACATCTGCTAATGCCACATTTTAGTATTGCCTCTTCAATCAGAGTAAATTATATAGCTTAAGTGTTCATATCACCAATTAATCTCTTCTGAATCAGATCTGCATATTAGTTGCTTGAAATAGGCTTAATATAGCCATAATTGTACAAAACATGAATACCATTTTTCATAATAATTAGGTAGTCACTTTGCCCTTTTTCACAATTTGTCTAAATGTTCATATTTACATTATAAGTTAGCAGTTAATTTTATCTATACAACCCTTCTCAATTACTCCATTGGTCTGTCAATAGAACCTTCAGCTTAAGGCACCAAACCTGTGCAAAGTACAAGTGCTCAGTGTTCACTGTATCAACTTCCTAAGAGGTCCATTTGAGAGGATTGGAATTCTGCTCCAACAAGCACATGGCAAGGAAGCAGATAAGATATTTCCCACTTTGGAAAAGGCTCAGTGAGAGGAACCAGGCACACTGACCATCAGATCCTTTCCTCCTAAGCTGAGAGCAGGCCAGGAGCTTGCTGTGAGATGGCCATGGAGCCTTGCAGAGCAACTGCCTTGTGCCAAAACTACCCAAGCATTGCAGCGCTCTTCCATAGCACATAGTGCCTCATTTGCTACAAAGGCTCAAATAGTGACTAGGAGATAATTACTCTGACCTCTGCTTGTTGGACATTGATAGTGAGTTGATAGCAGCAGCACGAACTGTCCTCATGTTTCATTTCTTGATGCGCTGTAAACCTTTGACTTGCTGCCAAAATTTAAGGTTGCTTTATGAGATAATCCCAGCTAAGAAGTTCAGTTCTTATGCATCTTCCTGCCCTTCTGCTGGAGACAGGGGCATGATGTAGTTAGCTAAGAAAAGAAACACAAAAGCTTAAGGACTATGAATAATGATCTTGAATAAGTCCTTGCATTTGCAAAACAGAGATAATACTATTTACCCTCATATTAAATTTATAAAATACTTCTCCCCTGCTGGAGTCCCTAAATCCCTTATTAGACCACCAAGAATTCTCTTATACATTTCCTGCTGGTTTTAATCGCCTACTCTCAATTTCAAGGATATTTTCCTAAAAAAAGAAACAACAAAACCAACCAAACAAAACTCTGTATTTCAGAAACAAACACAGCAGCACTCAGGAAGAGCATGAGACTTGGCTTGCAATAATAACTTAAAAGATGCTCTAAATGCTTTATTAATCCATGGTGTTGACAGCTCAGAATGCCAAATTATCTGTGTTGCACTGAGCCATGAAACTATCCCATGAGATACTAAAGTCCACCTTGAGACAGCATTGAAGCCAAAGCTTTGATCCTCAAGGCTGACTTGAGTAAATCGTTATTTTTAAACTCTTTAATCCCTCATGCATCCGTAGCACATAATTTTAGTAATGCATTTGACTTAAAGTTCTTATTACTTCAGAATTCAATCCAACTTCTACTGCAAATAAAGTCAGAGCTCCCAGGGGCTCCAGAGGGAGGAATTACTCCTGCTCTACTGACAATTCTCCATTGAACTGATGAGACGACAAAAACTGGATGTCATCAGGAATCATCATTTTACATTCTTTAGGTGTTTTTTTCTCTTTTACTGTATTTCAGTGCAGCATTTTCTGCAGAGGAGGAGCACAAGAATTAGAAATCCAGAGATTTTTAATTTCACTTCTTGCTCCCACACAGGATCATGAGATGATTGCTATAAAATAACCACAGATATCACACTTAGTAGCAGATGCACCTTCCATCAGCTCAGATACACCAAGTTAAGGTTTGGGACCTTACCCACACTGCTAAATAAAGTTGAAGCTGTGTGGCATTGCCTCATCACTCTGCATAATGTTTGGCCAAGAGTTCCCCTTTTGGTCCCCTSTGGTTGCCCCACAGCCTGATTTCATAAACATTATTTAATTGTGTATTATTCTCAATTCAGAGCATTTTAAATAATGCTATAGCAGTGTCACAACTCATCAAAACAACACTTTATCAGTACAAAATGCAGGCTACAGGTTGCATTATCTGTGGTTTAACAGAAGCCTCGAAGGTGCAAAACATCTTAGGATATCATTAGGRAGAGGGGAAAACAAAACTGGTCCTGACAACACAAAACAGTGCCAGACTGCAAAACAAGCATTAGCAGCCCCAAGGGTTCATTCTCTGTCCCTAGCCTCTCCTGCAGTAGAGACACAGCCCTGGATCCCTACACACTCCAGCTGCCCTGGCCCATTCTGTAGGCTCTATCCTGTACAGGGCTGCCTCAGGCTGCCCCTCCCTGTAGGCATACGTCTTGTACAGCCAAATGCAAGCCCAGTTTCTGCCTGTAATGCAATGATAATAACATTTACTCAATTTCTCTCCATAAAGTTCACCTTATCAATGCCAATATACCGTTCATTGTATTGAAAAAATATATCTTCTTTGTGAATACATATCTTCAATAAAGAGAGTAAACAGAGAGATATTTCATATCACTGCAATTGCAAGCTGTACCTGTGATTTAGGCAGTCTTTTGCCAAGTGCTGTAAAACACACCCACTTCTGAAACTGCCCTATCTATTAACTGTCAGCTCAAAATCAAAGGCCAAAACGAGCTCCTGCTGGCAAAAATAATTAGTGCCTGAATATTGCCGCAGCATTCTGCTCTCTCTGCAGTTCCTGGAAGGACAGGTTGGAGAGGGAGCACGGGGTGCTCACATGCAGGATAACCCCTCAAACAGAAGCTGCCTATGGAAAGCATCACCAGCAAAGGTGAGAGGAGCTGTCTGTGCATGATCAGAAATCCTGCACACTTACTGCTTGGCCAATCTATGTGTCTGTTAATTTTCATGGTGGTGGTGTTGTAACTCAGGCACCATTCCTGTTGAAGGAAGCTTATTTTGTACGATATGCAGTGTCCTGAAATAAAGCCTGTCACTGCTGTCTCAAGCTTACRTTGCTACCAGGAGTCAGCGAATCTCAGTGAACTTGACAATGTCTTTGGAAAACAAATTTCTTGCTTCTCAGAAAAACATCACGTGCTGAGTGTGAAAGGGATGGATAATGCAATCCCTTGCTTTGCCTGCTCTACTCTTTTCAACTCACTAAGTCTTCAAAAATCTCCTTGGTGGAAAAAATGAGCTGAAATGTGGATGATCTGGTTCTGTTTACCAGAAGTATATAAATGCACATACGTGTCAGGGAACCTGCTTTCTAGATAGCATTTTTAAAAATCACAATCAGCTAAATGTTTCAGATTTTTGCTCTTGCTTTCAGGGTATGAAAAATACAGATTTAGGCAGAGAAAAAGAATAATTTAAAAATAGTCAAACTTTACTAGCTTAAAGCATCATTATTATTCAGGGAACACTGTTTTCATTTAGTACTGCACACATGGCAAGGGCAACAAATCCACTTAGATCAAGCAAGGGAAAGCATGCTTTCACCTGCCATCCTGAAAAAAAATATGAATGCTTGTYCTCTGGGTTATGTCAGGCAGACATCATCCCCTTAAAACAAACCTGTTTATATCAGCTGCAGAAAATTATAGTTCTTCTTTCACCACCACCACATAGTGGTGAAAAAATGACCCTCAATAGAGAGAAATAGTAGACACCAACCATGCACTAATTTCTCAGTGAGCAGGTTGGTGTTCTTGCTTGTAGGTGTTTTAAATGCTGTACATCTCCCTGTTCACTTGAGAAGGACCTCATTTTTACCATAAGAGACACTTCAGCATAATTAAATGTTTTTCATGAACTGCCTCTCAGTTGCTCCTTCTCTCACTAACTTCTCCTGTGGAAAATGCAGAAATCAGTGCTGACAAAAATTCTGACATCATTTCAATACATTGCAAACCTCCCTGCTTAGACATGTGTAGCTTTGCAGCACCTTTCAGTCTAGTTTTGCAATAGCAGGTTAAAAATATGACCTCTGAATCCCATTCGGTTGGCTAACAGACTGAGGGCTAAGAGGGAGACTCTCAGAGCTCTCCAGAAGTTTGACATGCGGAATTTCCATATTGGTGGTATTGAAAAAATAGAAATAGGAAGGTAAAGAAAATGTAGCGAGACTGTTCTTTCCCAGCTAAAATGAGCCATAAAATAATTGTTAATGAAGAAATTCACTTCCTATGAATACAGAATTAGCAACTGTAATTCTTATGTGAGAATCAATTAAGATCAGAATAATGGTAGTAATATATAAGTTTATATGACAAAAGAATTATCTTCAGCAGTTCATTAATATTAAAAAGTGTCATTAATATTACTTTAGAAAATGTCCTTGACATGTTTGTAGGTATACATTTTTATGTTTTCTGTGTAGTTATAAGTCTTTAGCACCATAGAATTTGAGCACCTTACAACTTCCGAAGGAAGTCCATTGTTTTYAACTTACTCTTCTTCAAGGATGGGGGAGTGTAAAGATCATGAAAAACAGTCAAAATGCTCTCTATTTTATCTATAGCTTTGCATATTCACTGTAAAAACARTCCTAGTCTTCCTAGCATAATAATGTCAATCAAAAGCTTTGTTATTTCACAAAAAGAAATCCACAACCAACAACTGCTGAAGCCAACTGAGAGAAATAAACRTGGCTCTAGATTCTATATCCACCTATAACTCTGCCACTAACGCAGCAAGGAGCAAGCTGAGCATGACCCAGAAATGATCGTGCTATTTGTACAGGGAGGTGCTCACCAGTTAACACACAGCAGAAGCTTCATGCTCTGCATTCTGTGCAGCAATGGGATGCTGCAACCTGCCATTCAAAACAGTCCTTGGAACTGCAGGCAGCTGTGGGATTTGGGGAAAGCAGTGAGGTTGTATAAGCCAGTTTATTAGCAAAGGTAAAGAAAGAGCCTGTGCAATTATCTTAACAAACTATGGGCTCACACCTATGTGAGGCCCAATTGCAGCCACAAGCTGAATGGAATGAAGAKAACTGAAGGCTGGTGAGACGTTTCTTCTGCTGTTGATAAAATGTCAATGACCATCCAAGAGGCCTGAAGGAACAGGATTGAATATCAATCAGAACAGGAAGACTAAGCTGGAAAGAAATGGCAGAATTTCATAATGAAAAAGTGTGAACATGGGCAGCAGGGAAAGAGATTTATAAAATTTCTCTCCTTTTTTTATCATCTCCATCATCCCTACTTCCCTCACAGTTTTGCTTATTTGAAATACCTTTTCCCTCCAGTCATTGTCCTTCACCATTCTCTTAAAAATGCTTCAATCTTTTAAAGTCCACAGAATCTAACCTGAGCTAAGATATTAAATGCATGCATCTTGAAGATGAAAGAACAAGTGAGAAACCAGAGACGGAATAAATTAAATAATGGGAAAAATTCTGGCCATGAAAGCAAAAGGTGGGTGAGCTTATCCCACTCTTAAAAATTCATGCACTTTTCCAGCATCCTCTTTAATTCAGATTGCCTTTTGTGTCTGCTCTGTGCATATAATAAACTAAAAGATCACTCTAAAAAAATGTTGTCATCACTCCCATAACCGTCTCAAATCTACAGTAGCTTCTGCATTCTTTGTAGGATGCTGCTTAAAAAACCAATGTGCTACATCATGTTATTTGGGAAATCTGAAAGATAGGGTGAATAGGGACATTCTTCACATTAATACATGGTCAGCTGAAGCTAAGAAATGTACACACAGAAATGCAAAAAACAATTTTTGAAACACTGACTTTKGAATTTAAATCATTACAGGAAGGGATGTGGGACTGTAGATTTTCTCCACTGACTTGGATACATAGATACATAAATMACATTGCTCTTTCAGAACCTCCCATTAAAAAATCAGACTTAGACTCACATGTGCACCCAAGTGCCTTATTTAGAGTCAACAAGATATTCAGTAATAGTACATTCTGAGGTGTGTGAACTCTACAATAGGCAATATACAAAAAAAGGGTAATATCCTTTTAAGCAGTCCATAAGCTATTTAACAACCTCCACTCTTGTTCTGCGTCCACAAGGCTCATGAGAGCAGCTGCACACAAAAGGAGCTAGCCTTCACCTGCTCTGTGTGATTAATAAATGCATTTAGTGGTTATTACTATCATTATCCATATAGGCAAAAATCTGTTCTGTTTGTGCAAGTCCTTATCAGGATTATATATAAAAAGAAAGATCATGCTAATATAGCAGAATATAGCTAGCATGACTATTAATATWTGCTAAGTTAATTCAATTTAATTATATTATAAAATTACATTATTTATATAATTGTATGATAACCATATATTATATTGCAACTATGCCTATAAATAGACTATCACCCAGTTCCAGACATCAGTGTTTGCTTTGAGCTGCTCATGTTTGCTTGAAAGGATGTTCCTGAGGCTGCTTTAAACTACTATCTCAATTTTGCTTCTTGCTCTTTGGACTCCTCACAGACCTTTGAATCTCGAGCAGACCACAGGATTCCACACTCTGAGAAGATTCACCACTTATAGTTAAAAGGCACCTCAAGATAAACTGGACTTTCTGCTTAATTATAGTGCAGCATGGATGAATAATTCTGCACACCACACAAGTATAGACAAGTATAGTGGAATATGTTGTCATCTTTTAACTACAAAATAATAATATAAAGGAGGATGGTCAAGTCTCTAGTTGTTTTTTAGATGGATGGAAACAAATTAAGGCATCTTTTTACACACAGGAGAAACACATCCTGCAGGACACTGCGTAGGTATTCTGTAGCTTGTACTAGAAGTGCATTGATATAACATGAGCAAATGTGAGAATTGTGGTCAGACTGCCTTTAGGTGAGTAGATAGAGAAGAAAAGCAAAGTTGGGGTTTTAATGGTGTTTGTGGCATCTCAGAACCCCCTTCTGTAAACTGTGTATTTGAACTTGAACTTCCAAAGCTTTATTAGTGCACTTCTCATTTCAAAGCAAGGGATGACCTGTAACAAATAACATTCAGAAGACATTTATACACCCACTTGCAACATGCACASATAAAACTGATATAAATATAATACAGTTTTTAAGATTCTAATACACACATATCTCAAAATTGAGTTCTGCAGAAAAGAGACATATGGATAAGAGCATAATTTCTTTCAAATGACATAAATTCCTATATTGGAATGAAAACATGGCATGCTGTCTGTGCTAGATACTAAATAAATTCTATTTTTTCTATACACAAATATTTCATAACTTTGMTAATTTAAAAGGTTTCTACCTTTCCAAGTTTCCCAGTTATTAAAGTAAATCAATTACTTATGAAAGGTTATACATTGCCAAGACTGTTCACACAGGACCTAGGACTGTGTTGTTTATTATATTAAGCATCAACCATTTTTATGTGGGCCTGGATGGCCTGAAAATAATAATGCCTGGGGCTAGATCTGAGTTAGAGAGCCTCTTCACAAGCTGGGATATCTCTGTGGTGCACCCTGGCAGTAAGTCTGAGTCTGCAGTAGAGATGGAGGCCACATATACTTTGCCCTCTCTTTTCCTATGGAGGTAGCTGGYGCAGTATAGCTCTAGCCCTGAGCTGGTACAGATGTTTGACCAGCAGAGTAAAACACTCTTTCCCAACAGCTATTGCACACCTCTTACAAGGAAGAACTGGCTAGCCTCATGGAAATATCTCACAACCTCCACAAATCCAACAYTCCACAAACCCAGCAGCACTATACTGCAGGTTTTGGACAGGAAGCATCAAAATAAACAAGGAATTTYAAGCATGTGAACTAATGAGACCTATGCATAGCTCTCCTCTGGGTGAAATATCAGAAAGATACTTACAGTGTATCAAAAACTTCCCAAACCTTCTCATGGACATGCCGAAATTTCGGCATAGAGACAATAACATAAGAGAGTTGTTCAAACTCCAGCTATGTTCATCTTTCAGCTGCTTTGTTCACAGTTTTCACRAAACTCTTAGTCTTATTAGCATTTCTTTTTTATTATTAATTTGATTGACACCATATCAGTCACTACCAGACAACAAAATATTACAGTCTCTATTCCTAGAGACTGGCAGGTGCCATCCTTTCACTGGCTTTAATATGAATGTCTCAGGTTACTCTGTACAACAGCAAATACTTCATCAGATCCCAAACTGTTCACCAATGATGCATTTGGAATCACAGGAAAAACTTCAGCTGCTTCAGAAACAGAAGATACATTGCCATGGTAGGAATCACAATACAGACAATGCTGAAAGAAAGAGGGGAAAAAAGAAGCCAGTAGGATTAAATTAAAAGTTCAGTCCAAACACTGCTTAGCAGTGTGAATACAATTGTCTGTCAGAAAACGAGCATAATTTCCAACATGTCAGTCATTTACCGCAGAAAACTACAAAGTTGCATTTTGAACTGGTCAGAGCCCAGGAGACTTCACAWGAAATGAAAAGCAGAGTGAAGAAATGCCAAGGAGGCAGCGAACTGTTTAAAGATCTTTCTGTTCAAGGAAATGGAAGAAAAAGGCAGATTGATAGATATTTAAAGGTAAAAATAAGAAAAAAAWATATATAATTTTAAATAATTTCTTACGTGCAAACATTCCAAGTGGCCTTGTGCACATAGTAATCTCATAAGTGCTGTCAAATAATGCTCACTAGTCAAAGCACTTTCCCAAGTTTTATTGCAATTCCTTAAATTTTATAGAGGCAGTATAAAGGGATGTGAAGCAAAGGCAGCATTCTCTTAGCCTTTTATGATAGACCTCACAAATTGCTTTATTCTAAGGAAATAGCTATACCCGTTTCCTACTGTATACAACAATGGTGCTTAGGAAACAGTTACTTGAGTAAAATCAATTGTAAACCAGTATTCTTTTTATTTTATATCTGAATTGAACTTCAWAGATACTGCCAGCATTAAATCTTCAACATTTCTTGGCCATGTAGAAAATTAGTAATGGGTAGGAGTATCATGGAGTAATGGGTAGGAGTAGCTGTTTTACTTCTAGAATTACTGCAAAAGACTTATTAAGACTGGGAAACAAAAAATAAATTCTAAGGGAAAAAAAAGCTATTTAATCCAGAAATATAATCAGAGATAGAGCTTCGGGGTTTAGATGAATGATTCAAGATTTAGTRTTTCTTTATACTTAGCTAGTCATTAGAAAGAAAAATGCTTCTGGAATGCCTTTATAGAACATAAAATCAAAGCACAGGTGAACAGCAAATCCAAACAAAAGGAGAAGTGTTTGCTATTCAGATCTGCATCTCTGTGAGGAAGAGGCACTCACTATTCCAGGATGTGTGTGTCAGATGAATGTTAATCTGCCTTGTTAAGACACCTGGCCAGGTTTTCTTACATGTGACCCAAATAATACAGCTCTAATTTGCAGATGGAGCACAGTGTGCAGACATTCAGTCAAGGATTTCTAGAAGGTCAAACAAAAAGACGCCAACTTCTGCAGAACCTAAGCAAGAAGGGGATGCCTAACTCATCCAGGTGCCTTGGCAGACCCAGACTGGGGCAGAGGCAACCCTGAATKCTGATGTTTCAGTTGTACATGGCAACACAATATTTGAAAGGACAGGTTTGAAAAAAAAAGTTAGCCTTTTAAACTTTTGCCTTAATTTCTTCTGCAATCATTCAACAGCTACCTAATTTGCTATAAAAAATGCATCTGTCCTCATGAATATATTTTTTTTAGAAAATGGAGTTTTTTATCTAGATAGAACTTTTCATCTCAGGAACAGAGTAAATTTCTCATTTCTAGCAGTGATATTGATTCCAGGACACAGGAATGGCAAGAACAGCTGCACCATGCTGGATCTCTGCCACTGGCCAGTACCACTCTGCCTAGACCTGAGTGTAAGAAAATAAACATTTACCCACAATACAGCCCCAGCTTCCTGCAGTTTATTGAGGCAGATGTAAGAATTTTCTTTAGGCAGCCTTGCTTAAATTTTCTTTCATGAATCTATCAACTGCTCTATAAAACCTTACCATTTTTCAGCATCTTGTGTTGATAGCTTTCTTGGCTGAATTACCCATTATATTCAGAAATGCTTCTTTTTGCTGTGAAACTAACATCTCCTAATTTCATTCCWGGTCTCTATGTTTTGCACTGGAAAGGATAATGAACTCTACTCACCTTCTTTATGTCAAGCTTCAGGGACTTCTAGCTTGTTGTCCCTTAGCCAGCTTTTCTCCAGACTAAAATGTTAGCATACTTAACTTCATATTATGGAAATTTTTCAATACCCATGATTATCTTTGTTATTCATCTCACTAACTTTTTAAGCTATTTTACATTTTATTCGAGACAGGGGAACCAGAATTGTTTAAAGCATTCAAGATCCAAGCCTAATGCGGATTTATACAGTGGTATAATAGCATTTCCTTAAAATTGTGAAGACAGCTTGCTTTCATCATATCAAAATATAGAGATAAAGCATCAGAACTTAGAATTCAGTATCTGTAAATAGATTTAGACAATATTCTTAAATATCCTTGCTGTCCTTAGGGCAATCTTATTTTCATATATATCCAAGAGAACCTACAAATCACTCCAATCCAATAACTAACAGAGAATGACCTGCATTACTCCCTGTTTTTTTCAGAAGGCAAGAATCCCCRTCCTTTTGCTAACATCCATATTGTAGTTGCTGCTAATTTTTTCAAATTATTAAGTGATGAGATAAAACAATGATCAGCACATTAGAAGAACCATAAAATCAGGCAGAAGACAGTAATAACTCAACTTGTTCTTCACCCAGCCAGTGCTGAGGTCCAGCGTGGGACTGGCATGGAACAACTGCTTCTCCTATCAAGGAAAGTCAGTCAAGCTGATCAAAGACTATAAGGTCCATGAGTAAATTTCCCTTGCAAAGCCCTGCACCCAACAGGTGGCAAAAAAAAACACGTGTTTAAGTTCTCCTTTTAGTTCTTTCGGGTATTTGCATAACAGAAACAAAAGCTACAGGGCTGTTCTAGCCTGGGCTCTGTAGCAGCWCCGGCAAATGGCAGAGCAGGTAATGCTCCATGCTGAGGTGCTCTGGCTGCGACATTCCTCATGAAAACCTGATGGAAGTTGTTACATCTGCTCTATCGAGCCTGGCAGCAGCAGACTACATTTTCCACTTTGAATGTTGTAAAAGTGTTATTAGGTTGAATGGAGTATTTCATTTCATAAGCAAAAGATGTTTGTGGTAATACACTGAATCATAATGCAGCTTCTCTTCCATGCATCCCTTCCTCACAGCAAACTGCTGAGTTCTGTGTTGACAGRCCTCTTCAGACTGAAACTGTAACATCATCCTTCAGTTATCAAACCCTCAGCAAACCAYGGGAGGAATAATCAAAAGCCTTAAGGCTTTGTGCTGGAGGGAGAAGACAAAAGAGCTGCACTAAAATACACATACAGATGGTGTCCACACATTTATAGCACATCCAAACTGAGGTTGTCAACTGGTCTGCAAGATATAAAACCAGACTGTGAGGTTCCAGGTTGCAAGGTCAGCCAACAAATACCCTGGGAACTCAGGGTATCCCTGAGTACCCTGGATACTCCTCAATACTGGAGAAAATCAAAGGGAAAATTAGCCAGCATTTCTCAGTTTTTGTGAGCTGTTCAAAATTGTTTTATGGAGGGACAAACATCATTCCTTCTTGTAAAGAATATCTATGGTACCAATTTCCTACCAACACTATACAAACTGAGACAAGAGGCAAATACCTGGAACTAGATATATATTACTTGGCTGAGCCAACTAAATGCAATAAAACTGAACTGAATCCCAAGAGTATTTTAGTTATTGTGTATACACCACCTTCAACCACTTCTCAGTCCTTCTTCCAATAATTTAATATAAGTTTAAAGATTTGTGGGTCTTAAAAGAAATAAAAAAAAAGTTAAAATTAAACCTAGCACTATGAGACTGTTTTCTAGAAAAAGAATAGTCAGGATATCTATCAGGATGTTCTTACTCAGATGTCTAACAAATAAGGATTTATTTGTGGATGAAGCCCTGCACTGGAACTGAGAATGCTTACATTTAATCAGCAGCACTACCATCAGCTTCTTGCATGACCTAGGGCCAGTCAGTAAATTACTCTTTTATTCAATTCTTGTCAGTGAAGACAATAATAGCTAATTTTTCCTACTTGTGTTTATTTAGCAAGCCATTTGAGGCAGAGACCCTTTCCACCSTCATATATATAAAGCACCTATTGGAGAAGAGCTCTGATCATTTGTGCTGCTGTAATAGGAGTAATTGTACATATTATTTCCTCCAGGTATTCCCCTGTTCTTTGAAAGTAAACTCCTGGATCTACAGGATCACTATGTAGTCACCAGTAGAGGMAGGGTAAAACTGTGTACAAAGGAAGAAGCCCTGAGGCAATGTGAGTATTGAGTAACATTCACAATGTCTATGACTGAAGCACATCTTGGCAAGATATTCCAGTTCATTTAAGCACTGCATTAGCCTTGATTAACAGCCAACTTTTGCTATCAAATACCACCTATTTAATTAAGTTACCCTGTAAATTACCCATAATAAGAAATGTTGTGGCTTAGATACAAGATGTAGCAGCTGTAGAGAAAGACTCTCTTACACTGGTGATTGTAGTACGAAGGCTTGATGTGTGAAGATACCACAGTTACATGGTGGYCTTTACGTTATTTTTATGCATTAAAAACAGAAAGCAGGTCCTAAAATTTACCCACTGTTTAAATTGCTGTTCTTGCCCTGTAGTATTACCTTTTCCCAAAATATAGCCAAGAAATGCCTTCAGGGGTACTTCTTAGATCCTAAACAAAATTTAAGAAAATGCTATTCTGAATGGTAACTACTATGAAATATACTCCTGTCTGTCAACACAAAAGAGCAGAGAAAATTGTTCAATAAACTGACCTATTGCTGTCTTCTCTATCTAGAAAATGAGATAAAAGTTACCAAATGTCTTAGACAAAAGACTGGGACTGAAAGGAAAATGGATTCTTAAAGTACATCAGCATGATTCTGACTCAACTGCCTTTAACATTTTCCCCCCCTCTCGGTAAGGCGGATCCCCTTCAAATTTCTGAAAATCATGTGGTCAAGTAGTTTAAAACCCTGTCATCTACATTTAGAGTGCTCAAAAAATTTCCTGTATAGACTTTCTGTTGTCATGAGCACAAATGTATGCTCTGGAATGTTACTGCAATGTCAGTCAAAATTAAAAAAGAAAAAAAAAAAAGAAAATTTTTAAACTATGTAAAATATTGTATGATTTAATCTTATCAAAAGTTTGCAAGACTTTCATGAGCATTTTTACCTTGACTCATAAAAAAAAGTATTTTGGTTAACACAAAGGACTGAAATTAAAATACACCTGACAGGATGCCAGAGATTTCATGTTTGTCTAGTATAGGATATATTATCGATGACTGACCTTTTGTATTTATATTTTAATGATCTATAGTTACATTGATTAATTTCAGAATCCTAGAAAACTGCACTTGCAGTAAATCCTTTTTCCTTGGGAATTATCACTGAAACCTATATCCCAAGAGTTTTGTTCCATTGCTTCAGTGGATTTTCAACCTCTGTTTGTGATTGACTCTTTTGTCAGAATTTATATAACCTAAAAATTGGATCTAAAAAGTGTGATATCGCACCATATTTTTCTGAAACTATTCCTAAAATAACCCTTCACTAGGATATTCTATGTGATGAGAGTTTATGATACTATTTTAGATTGTAAGTTGTGAAATGAACTTCAGCATTCAAGCATTGCTTCTATATCCTATAAAGGGCAATGTTTGGAATATGAACAAAATTATGGTCTGTCACTACAAAATGACATTGTGTTATCAAGTAATATCTGGTAAGATGAAACAGTTGGATGGGGATCTAAACACTTTYGATATTCATCCAAAGTGAAGAAAATCATATCTGTTCTGACTGGTTGAAAATTGTTTTGAGCAATTTATCAGACTATCAATGTCAAAGTTAGTGTTGTGAAGTACAGATTGAGACAGTAATTTTGGTCTCAAAGACAAACTTTAATTCCAGCTATAAGAAAATATAATATTAACACACATTGTTGTAATTTAGACAGCTGTCARATCAGTTGTGCCATGAAATGAGCTTTGAGAGTCATTAACATGTGAAGATACTTTGTTAATTACATCAATGGTAAATGATGCACTGAGTATGCCTACCAATGAAAGCATCCTTAATGGAAAGCTGTAACATGYAAGCTAATGCTGTTTGTTTCATCTGAATGGCCCTCTCACTGGAAATAGCAGACATATAAAATCACAATTTGCCATCAGAAAAGTTGCTTCAGCTGTTACTTATCCAGCTCATCACAGGTCTTTTTTAGAACTCTGGCATTTTATAAATTTGTGTTTGTTCAAGAAAGTAGAGCAATTATCTATGGGCAAATCTGATTTTGGTACATGTGGTGACCCAATATACAACAGAACAAAAGAATTGCCTGACCCCAAAGGATTAATGATGGTAACCCTAAAAGACACCAATTTTTACACTTTTCTCTAGATCTGTCATAGCTATATACAAACGGAAATAGGTTTAAATCGGAAGATTTAGTGTTACATGCTTGGTAGAAAAAMTGAACTGTAGCTCATGTGATGATTATAATCATAGAATATTTCACATCTTTGACATAGCTATRCTTTCTACAAGCTCCTTTGGCATTTACCAAACTTTTCCTTGGTGCTGTGGAATTAAATTTTCTGCTTGGCTCTCCAGTTGTGCTCACCACCCCTCGTGAGTTCCTCAGACAGCCCCATTCTACAACTAGATCAAATTTTATAATTTTCAACCACTTTAAGGTTGCTTTGCCTGCCTGTATCATGGTTTTCACTATATCACCTTTTAAAATTTCTTTTCATTTAATGCACTTCTGTGCATTCAGAAAAATCCTGTAGTTCACAATATTTTTTCATGTTTGTTCTTCTCTGTAAACCCACAATCTCTGGGCCATTTGTCCTAATGGTTCTCTACACTTCCTCATGCCCAGAATGTTAAATCCCCTCTATGATGCCAAAGGGCACCATTTGTTCTTCCTAATCCTATTGCAAATATCCCTTCTACTGCCACCATCTACCCATCTCATCTGCTGTTTTCTCTCTGCACCAGTTAAAATAACAGTCACATATAGAAGACAAGAAAACTAAAATAATGCCTCAAAATTAACAAGATGTGTCCATTCACCTACATGAATTATTACTTTTATATTCCATCCCACAAAGCTGCTTTTTATAACCTCTTTCTGTTCTGCCACATAAAAAGGCAAAGTTCAACCAGAATTCCTCTGTCACCACTAGTAGCTCACTTTTCACATACTAATTCACACTGCAAATCCATTGAAGCAAGGATTGTTCTATTTAAACAGCTTTTACAGGCGTTTGGGGCYTAATTTCTCTCTGCCATGCCCTGATTCTCTACCCTAACATCACACAACCCTTCTCTGTTASCTGTGAGGTGCCACAGCACTGTTTCTACCATTGTCTCCCTCTTCCTTCTCAGAAGCAATGARAATATAATGTTTGTTTATTCCATGAGCAAAGGTGAAAGAGGATGCCTGTCTAGAATCAGGGTGAGRAGAAAAGACTTTAAAACTGAAAGAYCAAAAGGGAAGRCATCTMATTTAAAAGTGAGGGCTCATTTCAAAGCAATATAGGTCTCAGTTATAACGCTGTAAGAGTTTTTAACTGACAGGGACCTAAGGAGCTGGGGAAGAAACCCCTCCCTTCAGAGAAACTGAAGTATCTCACGGTGCTTGCTTATTTCTGTTATCCACCCAGTAGGATGGAGGCCAACCATCACAACATAAAAGAGCTGCAATATTAGAATTACATAAAACAAACTACTATAATGCTCCACTAAGTTATTTATGATCCAAAGATTAAAAATTATGTACAGAGTTACACACACACTCCTGCACAAAGCTGGCCAGATTTGTGAGGTTAGATTGGTCTAGTGGAATCAGCTATATAATTCAAGGCTCTCTGGGATGAAATTCTGGCCAACTTAAATATGCAAATTTACATCAGAGTTGGAGATTGGGTTCAATTTGTATCACTAATGAACAATGAGATGAAGCGAAATAGATTAAAAATCATCTCACATTGAATGAGGTGTTCTCATTCTTGTGTTTTGCCCTCTACATTTGCACAAAAAACACCTCACAAATTATATCTATAACAACAGTTATAGATATWATGATAAAAACATACACAGGAAAAACAAAGAGAATGGGGTCAGTATACAGAGAAATGTACTGCACTTGATGTCTCCTATTTTATATTTTGTTATATTTAAAGTTTCACATCTTATATCCACCAGTGCATTCTTTATCTCATAAATGGAGTGAGAACTAGTTCTATGTCTAAATAAACTTCTTAGAAATTATTTTGAAGCATAAATTACAACATACTTTTTTCAGACTTGCTCACTATGTCTTTTAATTTTTATTAAAATAAAACAGTCCCAAATAAAGTTTATTCAACCTTGAAGAAAACTGAATTCTGCCAAGCCTGATGAGCATATGAGACCTACAACCTTTACCTGTTCTAATCTCAATTTCTGATCTATAAAATATTGTACTCATGAATTCCTATTGATTCCTAACAATGTTTTTTTTCAAAGGAGTTTATTTTCAGCATGCCTTTAATGGCAATATTCATACACACTGCAAGGACATTGAGCACTCTGAAATCCCCAATTGCTTTTTTCTTTCTAGGCCAGTCCTGTAGTGATGTTCTCCAGAAAAGCTGAAGAGGGGTTTAAAAGAGAGAACATTTTTCTCTGTTTTTCAGGCTTTGATTTTTCTCTGCTCAGTGGAATCACTAATACGCCTTGTTTCACATATGTTTTGAGGAGCTGAACATCAGAGTTCAGATTTCCAAGCACAAAAGATTAACACAGACAACTCCTATTGAACTCTTTCTGTAGGCACCAGGCACAGAAGCACAGCAGGATGATTTGTTCTCAACAGTTCTCAGAGCCTGTTTATAGACATATGTCTACAGATGGGTTTCAAAATATCTAGTGCTTTTGGATGTTTTACTAACCTTCCATTTCATGAGGGACCATCCTTTTCCTTTTTCCCCAGAGTGAAGAAAAGCCCCAACATAATTTTTTATATATGTATAAGAACTTACTGCAAGAGGTAGGAGGATCTTGCATGAGAATTTAACTGAACTCGTCTTCAGTCTTGCACCTCATGTCTCTAGTTGTCCTGTGTGCTGTGCATGACTGCCCAAAGGGATGCCAAGGGACAACTGATGAACCACCACCARATCTAGAGGGTCTAGTAATGCATGTATTCTTCTGTTCTGTTCTGAGTGTGCAAAAGTGACTTCACTTCTCAAACTGGAGAAGATTTMTAGAGTATTGCCTCAAAATAAAGCAGGGAATTTATTTGTTTCCGCTCCTGCCCACTGTGTGGCCTGATATTCAACATTGAACTAAACCCAAAACTTTGAAATAGACAGCTACTTTTAGCAAAGAAAATGCTCAGATAGGTGTGGAGTAGATTATAGACTAGCAGTCCAAGATCAAAAGGAAGAAACCAATAAAATAACTTATTACTCTGTACTACTTTCCAATTTAAGTCTGCAATCCAATACAGCTAATTTATCAAAGCGTACAGAGTTGTGACAGATGGGGCAAAATGCCATCAGCTACAGACTTTGTTGACAGACTCATAGCTAGGAATTCTTACAAAAATAACATCTGAGAAGCAGGACAAAAATCAAGCAGTGGCAATTGGATTTCTTTTTCATAGGAGAGATGCTGAAGAGAAGTGTCATGGGAGAAACAGGAGATTACAAACCATGTACTCTGCATAACAAAGTCCTTTTTTCCCCTGGAGTAAAGACGCCAGCCAAAGCTCATTCACCAATGACATATGGTAAGCCGACTGTGTGACTTTATTTCTTCTGTCAATAGAGGAAATAYAGGCAAGAAAGAGAAAGTTACAGATAAATATACCACAGGATAGCTCCTCTGAGCAAAATCACCAGAAGGAAATGTAGATGTATTACCAAAACACGATGTGAGAGGAATCACTCTCAGTTTGCAAATCTTCCCTTGCATCTCCCACACCTGCAAAGTTCTGGGACAGGAARAAATTTGTGGAGTCGGTGGAACAGAAGAACTCTAGTGTCATTGTCAGCTCTACCCTGACCTCTCCAGTACTTTTCTTTATTGKGAGGGCAACCCTCTGCAATCCTGCTATCTTCTTCAGTACAGCCAACCTCCTGCCAGGAAAGCTCCAGGGACAAGGACAGGACCTCTGCCTGAATGCAATAAAGAACAACAGGAAAAGTTTTATCCTGTAGACTGAGAATTCATCCAGGGGAAAAAATCCACTGCTCTCCCAGATAATGAGCTCTCCCAGTGCCCCAGACTGAACCAACTTGTTTCCTCAAAAAATTCTCAGTAGAGTTCATTTCAGGAGCTASTTTGTGTAAGTAATGCTGACAAGTCCATATACATTTGGCTCCCTTTATCCACTCATGTCATATTAAGGGCATGCAGTACAAATTCTTTGTGCCATCATACAAATTGAGAATTGCAATGGGCTGTAAGGCTTATTATGCAGCTCTTACATTGCTTCATGGTATCTGAATCAGGGGGGAAATATCAGGATATTTCCTGGAATCCAGGAGAGACCAAGACCAAGTACCTAGCAGGATGAGCTAACCCTGAGTGGAGCATACTCAAGATACTCTGTTCAATAYACTAGACCTTCTAAAACTCCGAAGAAACACAGAGCAGTGCTTCCCAAGGTTTTGGGAGAGACTTGACATGTATACATGATTCCCTGAAACGCTGGGGCAGACTGTGCTGTCTTGTCCACTGCCCATTCCTACCAAAGCTTCTCACAGTGCTCACATAACCCACAGCCTACCAGTACCCCAGGCAGCACCTGGTTGTAGAACATAAACGGGATTTAGGAAGCAGAAAAACTACCTGGATGTTCCCCATTGTTGTTACACATCTCTGTAAGGTCAGGCAAGCACAGTACAACCTACAGACATTAACTTTGTGCCAGCTGTTCTCTTTCTCCAGGAAAATAACGTTGCTTTAATCTCATTTGCCAGAGTTTGATAAAAGAGAACCATTTATCATCCACTTTAAATGAATAAATCTCATTTAAAAATCATTGTGATGCAGCTTATATGTGATCTATATTGCTAACTTATCRCTGCAAAAGCTGACAGGTCTAAAATAAGATCTTCCAGATGCAGATGGATATGGGGAAGTAAGATTGAATGCCACACTGCCCCTTTGCTTCACTCTGCTCTATGGTGGACTGAAGTCAGGCACAACAACTCTGAAAAGCAGAGAGCAGGATCCTTGCATATTTCAGTCCTTTGAAAGGTGTTTCAGGGCCCTCCTGAAACAAAAGGAAAAGATGCTGTGGAAAGCAAAAGATCACTGATGAAGTCAGTAGCATGTTTGAGTGTGTGTGTGTTGGTGGTGATGGTGAGTTGTCTGTCTGAGAAGCTAAAAAYGTTACATGTTACAGCCTTGTTTCATTTGTGTACCCATCTCCCACGCTCTTTAGGAGCTACAGGATGAAAATTGTTGGCCAGTTTTTAGAGGGTCACAGGAGTTTTAGGATTGCTGAAATACTGGCCATGCAATGATGCCAGTCAAAGCTCATTTATGATGTGGTAAGCCAACCTGGTGGCTTCATATTTCTTATGTAAATAGAGGCAACATGGGTAAGAAGCAGAAAGCTACAGACACATATACTACAGGATATTCAGCCATGAAAACATTGCTGTGAAGTGGCATGGTTCAAGATTAATAAGCCCATGGACTGCTAAAGGTAAGGGTTCAGAAGAYAGAAAATCATGAATTTCCTATTAACCAGACACTTTATCCAGTGATCACGTCTTGTTTTCAAACTTGGTAGAAATARTACAATAAAATATGACCTGTAAAACCCAGGGACCTTTCCTGAGAATATGATAGTAAGGATTAAAATAATTTGAGTTCCCAGTGACTTGTGTTCTCTGTGCCCTGACTCTCCCTCATTTTACCTTGGGTGCACACACAAGCACAGTGGTTGAAGCTGGCATGGGTGTGTAAGTACATTACAGCAGGTGTGTGTACAGGCACTCTCTGTGTAAAGGAAATGAGACAAACAAGGATGCCAGGATRTCAAAGTGTCCATAAAAGCATTCTGTATCCCTGTTTTGACCACTACACTTGTAAAGACTGGTAATAATTCTATGTTCAGAAACATCTAAGAAATATTACAACAAAAAAAGAAAAAAAAAAGAAAAAGGAGGGGGAAAATCCAAACGAAYGAACAAACAAACAAAAAAAAACCAAAAACACCAAACCATTGAGGATCTATCTGAAAAATCCAAGGATAACAGTCTATGCAGTGTTTTGAACCAAATGCAAAGACAAGCACTGCCTCATGAAAGGCCTCCGTTTCTTTACATATTTCTCCCTACTGAGGAAACTAATGGAGGATGCTTWATGCTGTACTTATCTGTCTGTAAGTTGGGAATTCTGTGCAGTGAAAAGTTACCAGAGAAACAAAAGGAGGTTTGTAATGTAAAAAGAGAGAGCTCTGGGAAGGAGATAAGAGAGGAACATTCTTTTCTAGCAGGAATGCTGGTCTAGGTCCAGGAGGTTAAAGAGGAGCTAAACTGGGAAGATTCAGCAGCTTGGGAGACCAGTCATTGGCTACAAAAAGCAATTCTGGACCACCCCAGCGGGACAGATCCAAGAGTCCAAAATACATTTAGAGTAGTAAGAAAATTGAGGTATAGAAACATATCCAGGATTTATTGTTTTCTGGCTCTTTTTTAGCCCCCAAGCAATCAAGGGCACTGTCACTTCCAAAAGGCAGATACATAGCACTTACCTCAGTTTCCCAGAAGAGTTATGGTTCAACTACATCTGCAGCTGAAATTGTGAGAATGGGTGCTAGACATACACAAATGTTTGGAGATACTATGGCAAATTTTAAACCTAAGCTAAGAAGTCACCAGAGGCACAAGGGAAGGAACAGCACTACAGTCCATTTGTACAGACAAAAGCTTTCAGCAGGTAAGCCCAATAAAATAGGGTCCAGTAGTCTCCCAAGTGTCAGTACTGCAAAGACTTGATTAGATCCCTGATAATCACTAGATACCTCTTTTCAAAAGAAAGATGCTCTGGATTATTCAACTACACAGTTAACCAAGACCCAGAAACATCCTTAATTAACTTTCAAGGACATTGCATGTACTTGAACCACTTAACAATGCCTCCCGTTCAACTTTTGACATGAATATTTTCTGCAAGTGTTATGAGAACATTAGGAACAAAATAAAATTATGCAAATGTGTCTCTGTGTCTTTCTATCAGTACCTGTGTTACTAATTTCCATTATACAGTGCAAACAATACAGTTTCATTTTTTTGGTATTACTGCTCATGCAGTCCCGGCAAGTCATTTTGCTTTTCACCAAATATCTGTGCCACCCCATACAACACTGTATTCTAAAAATCTAGAGTACCAAAGCATCTAATTTTACACACAAATACACATACAGTACAGATACAATCTCAGCTCCATTTCCTTAGGTGTTTCGTCTTGCTCTGYGCTGATGACAATGAAGTTTCTGAGTTCACACCAAATAAAATGTTTGTCAGTAAAAGTGGGGCTTTTCTGAGTGGATGCAGCACAATGGGTACAAATTCTCAGCACAGCAGCCACTCAGGTTAATTGCCTCTAGAGACTCTGCACATAGCAGAAGGTAACCTTCTCCACCTCACATAAAGCAGCTCATATAAGCTGTGCTGTTAGTGCACACTGGAGTGGTCTCACAAAGACAGCATGGCATGCCTATAACACTTTTCATTCAATCTTCACACCAATTTCTCATATAGATAATCTCTAAGAGACACCTGGTACAGACTAGGAATAAGAGAAATAACATGACAGCAGATTATCCACAGTCTAGACAAGAACAGGTCCATAGAGAACTTGAGAGATCTACTGTATGACTTCTCTAAWCTACTTAGGGCAAGCTAGATAGCTGTTAGCAAAACTCTAGACAAAAGCTGACCAGAAAAACGTTTTTAAATGTAGGATAGGGACTTGTTTATAGCCCACATACATCATTTAAAAAATGGAGGAAGAAGACAAAAAAGAACAGTATGTCTTCCTTTGTCTTCCTTTGCTTTAACAGAAGACGAATGTTATTAACTTCCTTATTATGTTCACTGTTTGAATCTAAGTTCAAACGCAGCTCTTCTGAGATAAGGTCAAGGTCATGCTCCACCTTATTGTTATGGAAACAGCACACAGGGTCAGGACTCATGTCTTGTTGAGATTTTGCTTTCTCATTGCAAGGTCCCTATTACCACAGCTTCTGATAGCTTAATGCTTCATAAAGAAACTACTGAAATGATTGCACACTGAAATCAATAATATTTTTCTCACCACTGATAGAGATGTTGAAGTATATTTCATAGAATTAATTGATTGGAGGGAATGTGGAGCAGTAAAGATTAGAGAGAAAGCAAAAATTTTATAAAGTGCCACAATCTTGGCATGTACAAGAAAGATCATTAACTATTCTACACCGTTCSCGCTAATCAAAAACCGAGGTCAGAAATGCAACAAAAAGTAGAACAAAGAGTGCCCAAGCATCCCAGCCCACTGCAGCGATGTTGAAGACACAGTAACAAATACTTCTGCTGTTATTTTGTTTTCACTTTTAATTAGTGACTGTTTACTGTTATAATCCAAAATGAACTGAAACTTTTTCTAGATACAAGTTTAAAGTTTAAGAACCGGATAGACTTAGAGGCATAAATGAAAAGAAAAACCACTTTCAGGAAATCTTTCTCAGGTGATCTTTTAATGATGCATTAAATTTCTGCATACTGCTGAAAACTGGCAATTAGTCAATTTTAGATATGAACAGATAAAAATGGGATTGTCATGATGCCAAGCAGCACTGACACTGAGAACACAAATACCAGCATGACAAGCCTTATAGTTCTGTTATTCTTATTATTATTCCACTCAGTTTTTCTGGTCTATTGCACCTAGGCATGCAGGTCAGCTTTACATGATCAAGTGTAAAATGAGAAAGAATTCTTATAAATCAAAACCATAATAATTTACAAGTGTTTGGCTGAAAGGCAGACATATTTCTCTTCTTCTGAGCAAGACCACTCAAATGAGTTCCAGATTTTTCTACACTCTAACTACTCTGTTCCCAATTCTTAGTTTTAATAAACTTTTACTGTAGGACAAAACCAGCAACCATGGAAAAGAAAAGACACAAACTGAAGCGATGAACTAGAGCTCCTAAAGCAGAAATTTGCTGCAGTTTTTGCAGACATGCTCATGCAGCCCTAAGCAAGGCTGAGTGTGAATACATGAGTTCTTTTTGTTTAGATACACCAGCAAGACTAAACAGCTCTTGGCAAGTTTATGCTCCAGGGTTGCTATATTGCTTCTAGTAGCCCAGTAACTCATGATCTCACAGACACATCCTTATGATATCCTCAGTGATCTCATTAGAAAAATGCCTCATTCTGTGTGTTAATATTCAGGCTGCCGTGCCTCAGGCCTGCACTACACCACTTGTCTTGTTCTGGAAGTCAGAAACGGAAACATGCACTAGTCTCTCATTATAAATGGGCAAGGTTTCCTTTGATAAATAAGAACCTTTTTCTTCTGCTGAGACCACCTAATTCAGGTGCCAGATGGTTCTCATCACCACACAGCAAGGAAAAATCTAAATATTGGGGGAGAAAAGGCACTCAGGGAGGATATAGCAGTGATCCAAAAGAACTGCCAGCCACTGTACTAAACAATGTTCCAATTGGTACAGAGAGGGAAAATTTAAATAAAATCCAGATTCCACTTAGCCTTACGGCAACATCTTCAGAAAAGATCTCATCTTAAAAAGAAAATGTTGAAAGCACAACTAGTTCAAACCTGTCACAAAAATCCTGTGGAAGAAATAAGTTATATGTAAGAATAATCAATAGAACTGGAATAATTTGGACTCTGAGCCTGCACTCTGTTCCCTTTTCTTAAGCCTTTAAGTGAGGACATCCCTTGAAAAGAAATGGCACTCCCAAAAGGCAGGTGTCTTCCCGTGTGACTATAAGATTGAAAAGAAATATTATAAAATGCAAGTGATCTGAAATTTGATACTGGGGGAAGTAAAAGGTCTTTTTTGAGGGGAGAGAGAACCTGTTAATTTTCTTCTAACTCACATGGTTTACAGAATGATCCATGACTAAGGAATCTAATGTAATTAGGGAACTGAATAACCTAGTAGCAAATGCATCTTAAATGGAGTTGAATGCTRAATAATGGAAGGAACAGGATGAGCTCCTTGCATGCTCTGATGGCTTGTGCCCATAATCATTTAGAAAAAGAATTAGACATCTTTCTGAATAGCACAAAGTCCAATGGCAGTATGAAAATCACAAATAACCTCTTAGCCTTCATTTAGAAGCAGATAACAAGCAATCTGGAAAACATCAAAGTGCCATTATATGAAATCAACAGCACAATCACATTTGCTTTCTGGTCATCCAATATCTCCAAAACCAAAGCACAAGTAGTACAGAACAGGGAAGGGCAATAAAAACAACTRAACATACAGAAATATCTCCATTTTGGAACAGATTGAAAACAAAGAAAAATAAATACAGTTTTTGTTTGAAAAGCAAAAGAACTCAAAACCTGGGAATATAACATATCTATGAAATAAGTAACATATAAAGAAATGTAGTAACTGGATCCTAGCTAATAAGGAAACATCCTAAAACAKAAGAGATTTTTAAAACTGATAAAACAGGTGAAATTCAGTTCCATGAGATACTATTGAAATAAAGATTTCACTAGGATCAAAAAGAAGCTACCTGAAAAAAATATATTTCAGTAACACCAAGCTGTTTGCTTTCAGATATCAGTGTGCACTGAGATATAACTGCAAATCTTTCAAAAAAAGATTAGATTTTAATCTTTCTCTAAAAGATGCAGTATTGGATACAGCTGGTCTTAGGAAATACAGCTCTAAATGGATCTTGAGGCTGGTCAAGGTCTCAGTGCTAYTTGGGAAATTTAATAGTGTAATGAGTCCACTAATAAATTAGAATAATTTGGAAATAATAATTTGGAAATTACCCATTTGCTTCAGAGGGGAAAAAAAAGCTAAATGCAAAATATTGCATCCCAGTGAGTTGTTTGTCAAAAAGGAAATTAACAAAAACAAACAAATAAAACTCCCACAAAGAAAATATGGGGAGCATGATTCACATCAATGAAGTCTTGTTGTTTTAAGTTGCTTAGCACAAATAACTTTTGCCAATATGTTCAAGACTCACAAATTATGAAAACTTCTGAAAAATATGATTTATAAAAACTCAAAATGCAGCGCWTTAACTAATTGCAAAAAAGGTTAATAGTTTCTCATGTCTCCCTCACCAAGGTTAGCAGTTGATCTCACATGTAATTGAGCTACTACTTCATTTAGTGAAGCACACTCTCAAGGTATGCAACTTTTTATGAAAGATCAGAACAAGGTTTAATGATTCCAGTTTTTCTACCCCCTTTGGCTTAATGTAGGAAGCTTCACACAGTATAATTGAAATAAATGAGATATTAAACCCTAAAAGTCAAGGTACATATAATTAAAAAGTAATCACTGCTCACTTCAGCTACCAGCTAGGACATCATCTTATAAGTCTCAAAAGACATATCATTTTAAGTGACTCATTTCTGCCTACCCTTTATTTACAAATTACCAGCACTATTGAAGTTTGTCTACTTTGATTATTCCACAGGCACCACCTAATAGAGAGGTTTGAGCTTCCCAAGCTCATTTGACAGGGGTTCACAGATCAGACTCAAACCAAGGACTCAGAGATAAAATGCTGTAAAGCCACCTACTGGAAAATCAATATCTCAGATGTAATGAGTTGCAAGACAAGTAAATTAGAGTACAGATTACTCTATCAATTGGAACACATAACTTTTCTCTGTAATTAAGTATTTCATATGTGATGCACTGCATTTGGCACTGGTTGCTTTGTCTAATTACTGTACATTTTATTTTAAATGAACAAGAAACTTCCTAAAATACCTTGGCTTCCAACTCCTAAGGTGCATGAGCCAAAAGAGGCTCTGGAGTAAAGGGAAACATTTCCTGCCCTAGCAGGAGCTGGCATTGGAAATAAAGTGTGCTGTATAATTAATGTGCCTGTCCTTTCTCACTTCAGCCCTGCTACTGATATGAAAACAGTTACTTTTAGAGTAGCTCTAATCATCACTTACCCAAATCACAGAAACAGCGTGCATATGGAAGGCAACATGAAAAATTATAGCTCAAATCCATAACTCAAGGAAATATTTCCATTTAAAAGTACAGTTAAGAGGAATACACAATTCCTTAATGTTATTCTTAAAACACTCATTAAGAGCTTGCAAATCCTATTCCAGTTTGCAGTTGACTAAGGCACCTAAAATCTG
Source organism: Cardinalis cardinalis (assembly GCA_014549065.1). Lineage (NCBI taxonomy): Eukaryota > Metazoa > Chordata > Aves > Passeriformes > Cardinalidae > Cardinalis > Cardinalis cardinalis. Next base: position 3,446,284 of record JACDOX010000005.1, on the reverse strand, counting down.
TTACACCTGTACTGGTATGGGAATATGCTGCAAGCTCAGGACATGCACAGGCAATTACATCAACTTTGGAAGAGGAAGATCTTGGGGTGGAGTGGGATTCTGGACAAACAGAGACTACTCTGAACACTTGAGAAACCTATACCATAGCTAGAACTTCCAAAATGTTGAAGAAGAAGAAAGARTTTGGAATTTGTCCATGTTACAACAGAAGTGTGAAGGACCAGCAATAATTTGAGACTGAGAGTTCTTATGTTGTGCAAACCTCTGGTCTCAGAATGGAGACACCAGAGATTATATGGTATTTGCATGCCAGGAGGTAGTCTGAAGACTTGTGGATATGAGTAATGTCTGAAATCTTAGATCTAAGAGTCTGAAAATTTTCAACTATTTTAAATCAGACTTAAATGCAGAAGACTGGTAGATAGGATTCTGGCATTTGGACAGATTTGCAACTTGCATCTGTTTTTTAAGAACAGGCTAGGAGACTGCAGATGCATGGATGTGGAGGGTTATATACCAGGAGGACCAGCTGGAAATACCCTATCACCATGTATGCATTGATACATACTTTTTACAAAAGACATTTCATGTTATTCTGTGACTTTTAGGTACTGTATATAGAAAGATTTTGCTCACTCTAAGAATAAAAAAGAACTGAATATCTGCAGTTCTAAAGAACATCTTTGTGGACAGAGATGAAAAGTTCACTTTTTTGTGTTGTTCATTTATTCTTTATCTCCTTCCTTCTGACTGCTGCATCTGATCCACTACCCAGAGAAATCAAAGTGAGATTTTTCTGATCAGTGCTCCACTGTTGGTGACAGATGTAATCAAAGACTGGGAGTTTATTGCATTACAAAGTGTTGGGATTTAGTAACAGATCAGATCAAACCAGTTAGTGGAAAGTGCCACAGATCAACATTTAAAGTGCATTGCCTTCCTCTTGAGTAAAACCTGGCCACTTGTCAAGGAAGAAAACTTTTCATATTTTGATACCCATTTTGTCCTTTCAAACAAAGTCAAGTAAAAAAACCACAAGTGCATGACAAAACAGTTTGTGGACTGTCTGTTAAGAGAGAATTATTATGATTTTATTTAACATGTACTGTAGAGATTTTTTTTGCCTAGGAACCAAAAAATATTCTAGACCAAAACCCTCGTGTACCACCAGTAACAGAGAAGAGAAATCTGTGCACTTTTGAGCTACACTTACCTTCCTTCTAAGTTCATTCTACATTCCTTGAGTGATGTAAAGAGGCCATGGTGTTAATTAGGATAGGGTMATTTCTCATCCTCAAAAATCTTTACTCAAACATTTTCTAGACACCTAATTGGGGGCTGGTGTGTCTCCTTCAGGCCTAACTACACCATGCAACGAGGTAACACACGAGAGTTTCTAGGAAGAAAATCTAAAACACGACACAGAGCTGTGTGTGGTAACTAGCTCAGGTCAAGAAGATGTGCCTGATGAGCTCAGGCACCACACTGGAACAATGTGCTCATCTTGCTTCTGAGACTGACTGGCTGAAACGTAGCATGACACATTCTCCCAAACATTTCACAAGGCATGTGTCTTTCTTATTCTTTCAAACCTCCTTACAATCAAAAATAATCCATTTCCAGCAAGAGAGACATAAGTCAATAAAGCAAGGACAGCTTTAGGATGATTTGAGAATCATGGTTTAACAGATCTAAAAAAGCAGCAGCATAATTTTGCATTATAATTCAGCTGACGGGAATCACGACTTCTTCACATGACAAGTCTCACCAAAATCAGAAAGATCATAAGGATTTTAAGTACTGATATCCCACACAAGAGCACATGGACCAACTGCTGAGACTACACACTGTCACACTAAAAATCAATAGATGTGCTTTCACAGCCCCCTTTCTACTCTGGTGCTACCAGTTGCTGAATTTGAGCTACATATTGCAGTCTTGGAGTAGGGTATTCAAACAGCAGCAAATTCACAGAGAAAGAAAATAACTTACCTGCTTATGCTTTTCAATAGTGGTTATGATTTTCTGCAATCCTGACCTTTAGTCAGCAAGCTGCATTGCACACCAGTTTTCAACAATAAGCGTTTTATAGTTACATACACGCTGTGCTAAAGAGCTGATAGTGTAATTTTCAACTTCATACTGAATATACATGTCTTCTTTTTAAAGTGAGAAAATTAGTTTTTTATTACTGGCCTGAGAAAACAAACAAATACAAAATAAAATGAAAACAGCACTGTATTTTTCTTTTGACCACAGTATAGCTAAATAAAGTCAGATTTGCCACAGACTGGCCAGATCAAATGCAGAAGTTCCCAGTACTTTGTCTCCTTTGGGATTAGACCTATAAAAAGTGGAACGAGCCACACTCCTTAGAGTGAAACTGCAGGAGTCAAAGGCTCTGCCACACTCATGCAGAAGCCAGGGAGCTGGGCACACAGAGTGATCTCTCCACCTGAGCAGACACCAGCTCAAAGTCAAGATACACAATAGAGAAGAACTTCAAAACTTTCCCAGTCATTCAGCACTCAGCAGGACTGAAGGTACAACTCACCTGCTAACCTTGAATAGCAGAAAATCAGATTACATAAGGAGGATCATAACACCTTTGAGTACTCTGATCCTAGAACAATAAGAATTCAGGTGATTCAATCTGCCCACCCCTTATGCTACTTCCATCCAGTCTGCTGCTAAAATTAGATGGCTTTGTCACTCTGCACGTAAGCTTCCACAGTACAAACACCGTTAAAGAAGGGAAGATGCATAGCCTGGAATGTTCTAATTTTGCACATCAAATTCATAAGAATCTATTCACTTTATTCCTAGCAGCCGTGTAGATATTTTCCTGAGTATTAACCATAGGATCTAATCTTAGTGTCAGGTTCAACCAAGCCCTGAAACCCTGAAGAAGGCACAGGTAAAGTCATTTATGCTTTAATGCAAAGGAACTAGGGAGAGCATTCAGGAAAAGTAATCCTAATTCGCTTTTTAATAAGATTAGTTAAACTGCATTAAGTTGGCAAGTGGATGCTTTTACTCAGAATGAAAGTGGCCTTAACTTGGTTTAGTTTAATTGTCTTTGGAAGAAGTTCAGGAATTAATCTGTTTTAACTAATCCACCTATTAAATCCACTAATTACTTCCAATTCTTGAGTTTTCCTGTGCAGACAAAACCACTTTCACCTTAATTGTCAGAGTCTGAGCTTGAAGATCTAGTTGGAACAGCTTAAGGAGCACATTCCAGATACAGATTAGTATCTCCATGGCTAAACCTCATTAAATAATTCTGTGATCTTAATACAATTCTATTGCAGAACAAAGGAAATTAATCACCTTCAGTGGTCTACAGAACAGGTCATGTGTACACTAAACACAAGAGACTCATTTCAGGCCRGCAACAGATATTCTGTTGCTCAAGGTCCATTTTAGCTGACAATGGTTGGAGTTTTTATGGGTGAGATTGTTCTATCAGCTGAACTGGTACATTGAAAATATTGAAAACAGACCTCAAAGGAAGAAAATATAGAACATTTCTCTCTGACTTTACATTCACCTCCTTTATATTGGCCTCCTATCAGTTTTCTAAGAGTTTCTCCTAGAGAAGTTGATATGCAAACAGGATAGACAGTCTGAGGCAGACACTTACAGGTGGCCCTGGGGCAGCAATACATCACCTGGTGCAGGTATGAGCCTTGCTGAGCATTTTCAAAGCTTTTCCATCTATCACCTGAATGAAGGTCAAATAGATTGATTATTTTGCCATCCTTCAGAGGATGGAAATTACCATTAGATTATGGGAAATCTGAACAAGTGACACAAATGCAAACGGAAATTCACTCAGGGAAAGGCATGCTGAATTCAAGCCTGCTGCAGTTACTCATTTGGGTTTTGTGACACTTGTCAGTCAGGTACTACAAGCTTGCTGCAGGGAACATGCAGACAACAGCCTTACTCTAGCCAACTCAGCCCAAATATTACCTGTAGCTTTCACCTGAAAATGCTTCAAGGAGAATTCATATCTCCACATTTCTCATTTTCCCAGCCCTCTCAGGGAAGGGCTTCTACTTTCAGTGCCTTACATCTTCACTGACCCCAGAAGGAAAGACTGGGTGCAGCTGGGGCCAAGCCACTTTGCTTCCCAGAGGATCTGTTTAACCTGGATATGGAACAGAATTGTGGGGCAGGATATACTGAACCCATGCTAATGTTCCTTCTGGCCACCAGAAAGAGGGACTGGGAGGTGCAGATTCCAGCACAAAAATCAGRAAAACACAAGGGAAAGACACCAAATCAAATCTACTCTTAGCAGGAAAAGTGTCTCAAACCCATTCATGGCATGATGGTCTCAGCCTGCCTTCCACGTCAAGAGCCAATGAGCTGATTCCCAAAACACAATTTATGACACATTTCACTACTCAGAGGGGTGTGGGACCTATTCAAGCAGAGACTGAACAGTGTCTGTCCTATCTGAACATTGCCAGATGAAAACATCATGATTCAGTCTGGTTGTGACAGATTGAATGGGAGAAATCCTCTAATCCCACTATGAGCTCCTAGATCATCATGAGGCCAGGRAGACACCTTGTTCCTGGTCTGCTGAATGTGCACAGCACCTTCTTTCGCTGCAGAGTCTGCCTAGGTACCCTCTGAAGGTGCAGAATTGATGCAACTGATACATTTTTTTCTAACACCTTTTGGCTATATCCAGTTGCCACAGAACTAAAGCCATCATGACATAGTCCTAACCAATGAAAGTAAACTCACTTATTCATCTAGGAAGTTAATTCTAGAAGGTTGTACCAGGCCTGGAAAAGAAATAGTTTGCTGTGGTTAGCCTTCTCCAAGATTGTTAAACTTCTACAACAACAAAATCCTGAATTTAGCACTGAAAAGACTTTCTATTTTAAAGAATATTTGTGACAGCAAAAACTACTATCTTACACACACACAAGCAAGTGCTGTTGCTGGGGTTTCTTTATTGACTTAGGAAGAGACACATTTTCTGCTAGCCTGACATTAAAGCAACAAAATAAGAGCCTTGCCTACCCTGTAAACAAAATATATTGACCGTAAAAGCCAAACTCTGTGATTAATAGAGAAATAAAATCTTATGTCTTAATCATATTATTACCTGACTGTCAGTTACAGCAGTGGGCTGCAGTAAAGTTAATTTTCCTCACACTAGATAGTGTGGGGCTGGGGTTTGGATTTATCCTGAAAACCATGCTGATAACAGAGGGGTGGTTTTGCTACTGCTCAGATGTGCTCACACAGGCCTTTTCTGCTTCTCACACCACCCCCACAGTGAGTGGGCTGGGGGTACACAAGGAACGGGGAGGGGACACATCCAGGACAGCTGGTGATACAGCCAACAGACCAAAGGGATATTCCATGCTGTACGCCATGATGTTCAGCACACAAAAAAATAGGGGGGGATGAAGGAGGAAAGGGAAAAGATTCAAAGCATTGTTGTTTGTTTTTCCAGGTAACCATTAGATGTGATGGAGCCCTGTTTTCCTGGGGATGGCTGAACCCCTGCCTGCCCACAGGAAGCAGTGGATTAATTCCTTGCTTTACTTTGCTTGTGTGTGCAGTTTTTCTTTACCTATTAAACTATCTTCATCTCAACCCATGAGTTTTCACACTCTTCTAATTCTCCCCTCCATTCCACTGGTTGGGGGAAGAATTAGTAAGTGGCTGTGTGGTAGCAGGAACCACCTGAATCAATGGAGAATAAACCATACAAGAAGCGCAAGTGCAGCAGTGACAAGATCCAGGCTGGCTCTGTTGCCCAATAACTCCATGCAACATTTCACTTCTCCTGTCCTAAATGACCACCATGAGCAGCAGACAACAGGAAAGCAATGCTCACAGTCTACAGCAGGCTACAGCAAGATATTGCTGTACTTACATGCAAGTGATAGGTAACAGACTATCTCCATAACCCTCTAGTTCCTTGACAATCTCCAGCCCATCTCCTTTAGCTTTGGGACAGAAAAAGAAAAAGAAGGAATCTGCAATTAACAAGATTTACTAAGTCTGGTGTTCTCTATCTTCTCCACAAGAGAAAAGAAGAAGAACAGTGAAAGTATTTTCCATGAGAAAGAATAAAGGTGAGGGAAGAGCCTCTCAAAAGTGCTGTTACAGATGGATAACTCATCATGCATGTTCTCACCCACAATTTGTCTATGTTTTCAAATACATTGTATGTAGACATATGAAAGATATTTTGTGACAACATAATGCAATATGAGTTTTCATACTAAGACCACATTAAGCAAAAGAGAGATATACAGGAATTTGCTACATTAAGCAACTCAGATGCTAGGACTTTTCACAAATTTTAACAGAACTAAACTCAAGACACAAAGCAAAGATTTTTTTGYTTGTTGCTTTTTTTTTGTGCCAGGCCTGAAGGCCCACAGGACCTGTGGTTGTGGAGGCACTGGGCTCAGTAATGTAAAGAAATATCTTTAGTCATATTGTTCTTGCACTCTTTCACRGGAAAGGTGAAACACAAGTTACTCACTACTGCCACAAAATCTACTCCTGCAGAGCTGTGAAGCCAAAATGCAGCTGCCAAGGTATATGAACAAGAATCAAATCTCAGTACAAGTCCTGGATGACATTGAAGCTCCTTTGTGTGAAAAAGTCATTCCTAGTTACCTTCTACCTACTTAGCAGTAGTTCCTATCTTCAYACTCTGATCAGCCTTAGCACTTTTCCCTATAACCTAAGGACAACAGTGCCTAATCCCCAAAGTGCCTAATCCCCTCAGCCACCAGCCTCCTTCCTGCCTGTGCCTAAACTCACTGGAGCTTCAGAGCCTTTTCTTCCATTGCCTTTCTAGAGCTCAGATTTGCAAAGCTATCCACACAGCTTCTAACCAGATATTTTCCAGGCTTCCTCCCTTCCATCACAAATCATACCGATCATGCACCTTCTCATGGCCCCGCAATCCTTTTCCAACATCTCTTGCAACTGCATTTCCTTTATCCTCAGCTTTTCCATGTTCCATTAAAGATGCTACCTGCTTCCTGACTCTCCCTTTTCTCCTCTACACTTTTTGTAACTTACAATTTCTTCCTTTTCTTTTCACAAATGGTTCAATATGCCCTTTTCTCCTCTCTCTCAGAGGCTGTGTATGCTTCTGTTCTCCCATCATCCTACACTCTGATCTTTCTTTCTTACATTTGATTTTGAAGCTTTATTCCACAAAAAACTAAACAAAAGGCAGAAAAGAGAGCAAGCACTAGTAAAGCCCTGATCAGAGCTCCATACATCCTCCAGCAAAGTTTAGCCCCAGTGGCCTTTTAGGAGGGCAAACAGATACCATTCAGGTAACATACCTGGAAGAGGAAATGACTGCACTCTTGGTTCTCACATCACTGTCAGACAGACACTGCTGTGCTCCACAAAGCCAGGCATTACTCTCATTGTAGATTATAAACMCCACATAAGCAGAAAAACCTTAACACAGGACAAAATTACTTACTTAATATTAGCAAAGCATCCTGGAAAATAAATTCCCAGAAGACTAATGCTCTTCCAGGTGTGAGGCCTGCAGCATGAGCCCTTCAGGTATCCAGCTGAGGCAGTCAATAAACGCTTTGAAAGACGCTCCTGCCCATGGTGAATTATCGCTTAATTAGATGGAGCCAGGATGTTCCATCACATGAGCAATGCTTTATGAATAAAATCAAGTCTATCCTGCTTTCTAAGCATTCATCTCACTGCAGCACAAAACCTGGGAAGTGACAGTTCGCTACCAGGAGGAAATCTACCCAAAAGAGATATCTCTTATGTTTCAAAAAAGAGTGCAGCAATAAACAGCTCAAACAACTCAATAGTCTGCAGTGCTGTCAGTCATAAATGCTTATGTGGTGCAGGAGCAGAGAAAAGCTCCAGTCAATATCAGGGCCCTACTGTGATGAGCTGTGTCAATGTGGGAAAACAGCCTGGCCAGAGTTTCCCCACAAAAGCAGCTCCATGGGCCCTCTCCTCCTGTGCTCACTCTAATGCCCCAGCAAGGAGGCCTTTCTACTAATCCACTTCCAAATCGCTTGAAGCAATTTCAGAAAGATCCTCTGTTTGGATTAAGAAAGGCCACATGAGGAGCTGGTGCAAAAATAGCTGGCATGCTTCAAAGTCACATTCTAGATTGTTTTGAAACAGCTTTCACGTACAAATGTATACTTTAAAATAAAATTTCTGCCTTGAAGGATTTATTAGCCAAAAATCCAATCTTGCAAACACTTATACACCTTCTCAGCTTGTGATACATAATTAAATCCTTCCTGTGTGTTTTAAGAAGCTTGCATAAAGTTTCATGATCTGAAATGCTATGAACAGTTTTTAATTTCTGAGTTAATTGGAGGTGATCTCCCTCACGTCAAACTCCTAGCAGCAGGTCAATAAATTCACTAGGAGGTCTTTTCAAGCAACATTTAAATTTCCAGTTCATGAGAGAAGACTCTAAAATCAGCATATACTTGAGTGAATATTGCACTTCTCAAGAGGATACTTCCCACATTTCAAATGCTTTGCTAGATCAAATACTATAAAGACACATGTTAACGCYTTAATTATTTGGTTAGTCCAATAATTACTGAGAGCTTTCTGTAAAAAAATGGCACAACATTAATTCCCTGGTTAATTTAACTCTTAAAAAGGTAGTGCAAAGGGTGAACAGGAGGATGAGGAAGATTGTAACTAATACTACTGCTGAAAGGGGAAGGGAAGGGAAGGGAAGGGAAGGGAAGGGAAGGGAAGGGAAGG